>VCCN01005310.1:2786731-2800091 GCA_006491835.1 Architeuthis dux | reverse complement strand
TATATAATCTTCTATCAATAAAATACTGAAAATGTAACACAAGTGTGTATGTCAAAACTACCGCTAGTAGAAAAAGTGTTAATATATCGTACGTTTTAATTATTTTGTACACTTGTATTATATTCATCGAATAGTTTTATTTATGCTACTGTAGGGAATCAAAGTTTTCAAAGCAGAGAAAACATCAGCGCAACTCTATTTTTTCCCATATCAAAATACATTTTACGAACTTGATCACGATTGTTTTCGCTCTGCCTTCTTTTGATCTGTTTTTCTGATTGTTGTCAAAAGAAATAATAAAATGAACAAGTTTTTTCTATCACCATTATAATCGAAAACAAAGAAGGAGACAAACAGACGCTCTAGCAAGACGAATCTTTCGCTGCCTGAAGATAAAGATGGCGATCACAGAACAAAAATAGACGCCATCATCTGCTAATACCCCTTGGCTGTTTTTGTCGATGGAGACTAAAGTTAGAAAAATCTCGCATACCCGGCATAAACACGTTTTTAGATGACCGCACATTCCGGTCCTGTCAGTATAATTGCGATCACATAATAGTCGGCTGCGGTTTCTTCAAATATCTAGCAGCTACCTCACAGGTAAGGTCTAATCACTAGAAGTTATCAACTCTCCATGTACAAGGTCTCCATCACTAGAAGTTATCAACTCTTCATGTACAAGGTCTCCATCGTGGAAGTTATCAACTCTCCATGTACAAGGTCTCCATCACTAGAGGTTATCAACTCTCCATGTACAAGGTCTCCATCATTAGAAGTTATCAACTCTCCATGTACAAGGTCTCCATCACTAGAAGATATCAACTCCCCATGTACAAGGTCTCCATCACTAGAAGTTATCAACAAACCATGTACAAGGTATCCATCACTAGCAGTTATCAACTAACCATGTACAAGGTCTCCATCACTAGAAGTTATCAACTCTCCATGTACAAGGTCTCCATCACTAGAAGTTATCAACTAACCATGTACAAGGTCTCCATCACTAGAAGATATCAACTCTCCATGTACAAGGTCTCCATCACTAGAAGTTATCAACTCTCCATGTACAAGGTCTCCATCACTAGAAGTTATCAAATCTCTGTCATAAGTTAGAAAACTACCTGCAGCATAGCCACCGACGCTTTCCCCCGAGAAGTAAATATTCGATGTGAATGCATTCCAGTTATTTAACTGCGATGCTTGGAAGTGGACTTACTTTGGAGCTATTTTGATAACTTTCGATCGGATATCCAGATTTACATCAAAGTAAATCACTTCGATTTCCTTGCATTGAAGCTGAAAAATATCAAATTTATCTTTAAGAAACATTTTATTATTAGTTGGATATTTCACGTTTTATTGGGACCATTTCCTTTCACCTCATGTTTCTATTTCATCTTCCTGGTAGAGGCATAGAAAATATCTAATTTTATTATGGGCAGACCGGCCTTCATAATAATGTTAGATTTATCTTTGAATGTTATTGCAAAATGAACTACTACTACTACTACTACTACTACTACTACTACTACTACTACTACTACTACTACTACTACTACTACTACTACTACTACTACTACTACTACTACTACTACTACTACTACTACTCATCATCATCATCATCATCATCATCATCATCATCATCATCATCATCATCATCATCGTCATCATCATCATCATCCAAGAGTTGGAAGAACAACTGAACGGGAAAGTTCGAGCAAACACTAATATTACCGTCGATTATTACAATAATCAGCCCATTATCTCTAATACTATTCAAAAATATCTAAACTGTGTGTCTGTCTGTCATATTTTTTGCATGGATATCCATTTTTTTAAAGAATTCCAATACTATCGATTTTTTAGTCGGGGGGTTCGATTTACAATGCAAGTATTATGCTAAACTGAGCACATATTTTATATACAGTGACTATGACGTAAAAGCCGTTCGTATGTGTTCCAAGATATTTGTGTTTTTAAAAAAGATTGTATGAGAGAAAGTGAGAATGTTTATATGTATTAGAGAGAGAGAGAAAGAGAGAGAGAGAGAGAAAGAGAAAGAGAGTGTGTGTTTCCCCCTTATTATCTAATACAACAGCGTACATCTTTTGAAATTTGTTCCAAGTAACTTCATTATTTAATTGTAGTTGTAAATAAACACTGCATTGCCCCTTATTTTCTGATCGCATTACATATATTTAAAAGACAAAAACAGAAACATTTTCATAAGTGTGTTAGCTTTCATAAGTGTTCCAAGATAATGTGTGTTTCGAAAAGAAACTTCTATGAAAGAAACTGGGAATGTGTATGCGAGAGAGAGAGAGAGGGGAGAGAGAGAGAGAAAGGTTTATATGTACAAGAGAGAAAGAACGTTTTCATGAGAGTGAGGGGAAGACAGAGAAAGAGAGAGCGTAAGAAAAGAGAGAAAGAACGTCCATATGTGCGGCGGAGAAAATATTAATCTCGCTAAGAGTCAATGGTGAGGGAAACATTTCTCTTGTAAGGGTCAAAAGTGAAGGGAAACATTTTTTCCCTTTTTAGTGGTCAAGGGATCTTTTTCCCATTTAGGGGTAAGAATCAGGTGAGTTTTTTTCCTTTTATATGTTAAAATCAGCTGCCCCCGCCCCACCTTTAAGTATCAAAATCGGGATGGAGCTTTGTTTTTCACTTTTGGGGGTCAAGATCGGGAGGGGGGACTCTTTTCCTTCTGGGGATCAAATTTAGGAGTAACAGAAGCTGTTTTTTCCCTCTGTTATGTGTCAAAATCGGGAAAATTATCCATGATAAGTCAACATTAGGGTTGCGATCCCATTTTTAAGGGTCAAAATCGGGAAATGTTCTTTTTCCATTTTTGGGGTCAACATTGGTGGGGTCTCCTTTTAGGGGTCAAAATCGAGATGGAGATTTGTTTTTCCCTCTTATGAAATCTCTATAAGATTCACTTTAGTTAACCTAGTCGAAAAAAATAGAAAAGAAAAACTTTCAATAGTACTAGTTTGTGTTTTTAATCCCTTGGTCCCTAGAACCTACCATCGATTTGTTTGTTTATTTGTTTACAGACACAGAATTTAACGAAATGAACAAGGGGAAGTAACAACAGACTTCAAAGCCACACTTCCTTACAACGTACGGAAAGTAAAGGGCCAGTTTACCATTGCAGTTAAATTGTAAATAGAGACCCCTACGAAAACCTTAACAAATCAATTTTCCGAAAATTTAACAAGTTCCGATACGGTTCTAGTGTCTGATTTAACTATAATTGGAAGGAGTATCTGCCAGTGTGTGCGCACTGTGTTTACTCAACACCTGGCCAGTGTACGATGATTATATTATTAACACAGAAGGCAGTGCAGTGTCGAATTTTCTTTTTGATCAGCGGTTCTCGAGATATCTAATAAAAATAAATACAATTTAAAGATCATAGATATATTTTCATAGTTTCTATAAATTACCTTCCTTGACTTCCGCTCTTTAGCATTATCTAAGTTTAGATAGAAAATATCTAAATTACTAACACTGAAAAGAAGAAACCGAAATACTTCGGAGCTATAGTTTCGTATGACAGACGGAAAATTATTTTACATAACAAGTATTGCAGGCTTAAAGTCCCACCCCTTCCAAACATGCACCTTTAGAGCGGGAACTGCCCTAATGGATTAAAAGGCAAAACAAAATGTTTCTATTTTTTTCAACTAGGTTAACTAAAGTGAATCTTAACCTTGAAGTTTTAATACAGTAATTTGGGTGATTATTCCGTGTCTCTGTTTATGCATTCTTTTGTATTGTGTCCTCATAACTTTTAACCATTGTCGAAATCGTCTACGGATACACAAAATTGCAAAAGATATGTTAGTGTCTGTAAAAAACAACATACAGTGAAAGCTCTTCCGACACAATGTAGGGAAGATGGTTTTGATTATAAATTGTAAAGTTTCACACCTGCACTCACTCGATATTAAAACCGGTGCACAAATAAAAAGAAATAATACAATGAAAGAAGAACAGAATTTGGATTAGACGCTGTTATCCGCTGTAACCATGATTGATATTAAATATTAATATATTAACAAATAAATATAAATATAATAAATGATTAATAATTCATAAATAATATTGTTAAATTAAGTAGACGTGCAGGTGAAGTGGTGTTTGTAAGTGGTCTAGTGAAATTATTCTGTTCCCTTTTGTGCGTCCATAGTCAATTTCGACAATGGTTAGAAGTTATATGGACACAGAATGAAATAATGCCTTTTTTAGCAAATGAAGTTTATCATATCGACGGTTTATGACAATAGTTTTTGGTGGGTGTTTCGTGTCAGTTTTTTCTTTGGTGGGGGGCGGGGGTTGTATAAGGGGATTAAGCCGAATATCGTATTAAAGTATCTGTGCTCCCCTTATCCGAATCTTAATCATTTCTTATCTTTTTAAAAATGTTTTCTTTTACAGCGAATGATGTTTAGCTGATGATGACCCAAACAAGTCTGTCAGTTTTCTTTTTAATTTGAAAATCTGTGTTTGTGTTGTGAAGATCTAAACAGACTGCTCAAGTTTCACTTTCAAATAAATAGTATTGGGTTTGAGTATGAGCAAGTCATTTGTTACCACATGAAATGCATGTTCAAGGACGAACCCAATGCAGTCAGCAATGCAATTGTATAAAATGCTCCCGAAGGGGAATCTGTCAGAAAATATTTTTGAAACTAGCTGAGCGACGCTTGGGGTATGCAGTTGATTGTCTTAAACCAATTTAAATTCCATGTATTTCCAAAGGAATTTTACTTGGCCACTTACAAACACCAGCTCAACTTAACTATTATAACTGTAATTAATTAGACGTGCTCTACTTAATTACAGTTATAATAGTTAAGCATTTGTAAGTTCACATCAGGTTTCTGGTAACTGTCACTGTGAATCAAAAGAATAAATCTTTTAAAAGTTGTAGCACCGTTCTCAGAACTCTCGCCGATAACAACATTGCCGTGAATTATTAATTTTTAATTAGTAACATTTCTTTCATCTTAATTTTAGTTCTTTTCATCGCGGAATAGATAACGCACTCTTTGTTCCAAATCACGATGTTTACTAACTGCCATAGACTGACGGTCTAAGTAGTCAAGATGAAACTCAACTGAGATTAAGGTGAAAGAAATGCTACTAGTCAAAAGATATTAACGGTCAACATTGATTCCTCTAAACAAAATCTACATAATATTACTGTAATATTGGCGTCGTCTGGACAAATCTAAAATCTACACCCCCCCACCCTCCAATTCTTCCAGTATTGATTTTAAAGTATTTGGGACGGTTCCATTTCTCTAATTATTATGAGTACCAATTGCATTCTTTGGTATCACGGTTCTTCAATTCTCAGGCGATGTCCTGGTATTTCTCCATTTTCTTCGTTCCCTTTGATCTTTATATTATGGTCTGCCGTAAAAGCCATATCCACAGTCTGACAGAATCTCTTTTCTGTGTTCACAACAACCAAGCCCGGTACCCTTGCTTGGATATGTTGCTTTTCCTAGATCAGGGCGCGGGGGGGGTGGTATTTGAGCACGTTTGCCCACATTGGCAATAATCTTCTAAAGAAATCCCTCACGTACCCTTGGGAATTTTTGAGCAATAGATTATAGTTGTTATTATATTTGTATTTTACAACTTATTTCATGGAGAAAGAGAACAAAATGTTTGAAAGCATTATTAAAGAAGATTGTTTAGACAATTAATTCATAACTTCTGAATTGTTTGAAGGGGACAGCTTTAGGAATGAAATGTTTTATTGTCGAATTCAGTCCAAGTCCGAGGATGGTGTATACTTTGTTTTTCCACCGTAACAACAAAAACAACAATCCTCACTTAATTCAGAGGAATAACCTCTTCACTGTTTGTCTGTCCCGTCACGTAAAACAAAACCGACATATAAAATTAACATTTTCCTATCCTGATTTGAAACCACGACCAAATGATCGGTAGAATGCTCTCTTACCGACTGAGCCAAACTGACAAGTCTTGCATATCCACGAAAATGTATGTTACAAATACGCAGGGGATATTTTTCAATTTAATACATACATTTCTACTAAAGAGTATATATATTTTTATAATTTTTCATTTATTATATATACAATACAAAAGTTACAGTAATCATCTTCAGTTGGAATAGAAGTATGAGTTGAGTTTGGCCCTGTAGCAGCCATGCTTGTTTATAACAAGTAATTCACAAAAAGTAAAATTAATGAAAAATAACAATGATAATGGATCTTTTTCAGAAAAGGGAAGAGTCTTAAGACTTATATATGTGTATTTATTGTTTTACTATTAACAAAAATATAACAGAAAAATTGAAATAAATAAAAGCATTTAGCAAGTATGTTCAAACGATTATTAATATCAATGATTTTAAAAAGACAGTTGAACACAATATATACATTGGTCAGTAGTTGACTCGATGATGCTCAATAATTGCTTGTGAACGCTCTGTATATCTGTTTCTCATGAATTTGAAGATCAATCATGTGTTTATTTTAAATCCGGGAAATGTTTAAAAGTGCCATTGCCTCCATCTCGTTGAAAAACGATGTTTGATTTCAAAAGCGTTGATGTTATCAAACCTAACAAGTGTTTTTCCACATCCTTGTGAATTAGTGTTCGAATAATTTAAATGTGAAGAGAAATCCGTAGACAACAGTAATCCACAAATACACACAACGTCAGAATTATTATCATTCGTCAAAAACCCTCAACGAATTAAAAGGGTATTTTCTATAGTTTTGAGAAGGGTCAGTTATATTGCAATGGTTCTTCGGACGGTTAAACCCCTTCTTGTTATTTGTGTTATAAACACGACGTTTCGGCCGATCCATTCTTCGGCCTTCTTCAGGTGTAACATCCGAATTAGAGGGTAACTTCCGAGCAGTTTCCTTGATGGTATAGTGTTGACCAGATGGTTACTTGTTGCTAATGACCTTTTCTGTTTCCTTTTCTCTTTCGTTTGAAGCAGTGTGTCACTACGCCCATGTATCCACTCCTGGGGTGACAGTTGGTAAACTGAAGGTTGCCGATTTAAAAAAATAAAATCACTAACAAAGATCTCCCGAATGCCAATAACAGGTTTTCGCGCCACACCTTGTGCACGCGTGCCATAGGTTCGCCACCCCTGGCCTAGATAGTCTCAGAGATGTTTACATTTATTTTCGAGTGAAGCCTCTAGTTTGAGCTCATTTAGATATGATAGCGTTTTTTGTATGTTATGCGAACTTTATTACGATTGTTTTCCCATTGCCTCCCTTTTTTCATCTGTTTTCCCGGATATTTTCAAAAGCCATAATAGAAAGTTTTATTCTAACAACATTATACACGACAAAAAACAAATGCTATTGAAAGACGACTCTGTTTCTGCCTAAAGATAAAGATGGCGGCCACAGAACGAAAATAGATGTCATTATCGGCTGATTCCCCTCGGTTGTTTTTGTCAATGGAGACTAAAGTTATAAAACTTCTCACATCTGAGATAAACACGTACTTTGATGACCGAACATTTCGCTCTAGTCAGTATAAATGTGAACGCATAATGGTCGGCTGTGGTTTCAGACGTTGTAAAATCCTTACATTCAAGATATTATACTGATTGACTATATATGAAAGGAAATGGGGGAGGACAAGGTTCGTGAGCATAGACGCTTTCTTCGACTCTGCTATCAAGGGACTTGAGAAATATATAAATCAAAGTTATGAAACAATAGAGCAAGAATTGTAATATAACTAATGGAAGGACGATGCGAGGACCAAACCAGAAGCCAAAACTAGGAAGAAAAGCAACTGTACAGCTATTTAAGATATTTTCCAAAATTGACTACATGGAAAGAACCAAGCCGTTGGAGCAATCACAAGCATATTACTGTTTCTACACCTTTCTAATTGTTTCTATATCGTCTTTGGGGCAGCTTGTTACAGGCACTGTTATTGCTTGTTAGTTGTCTGCCAGGGAACATAAAATATATTACTCACTTTTGTCAATGCAGTAAATAAATGAAACAAGCCTGGCTATTGCAGGGGCAAACTCAACTCCTACTTCTATTCCGACTGAAGATAACTACTGCAAATTCTCTATTGTATATGTTATGATACTATGGTTGTCACGGATTTTATAAGCATAGATAATTTTGCGCTAGTATTATAAGTTACAAGGAAATTAAAGTTTAGATTTTAAAATAAGCAGATTTTGTAATGATTGATACAAAACGAAATGTGTTGAAATCAATATTATCTAATATGCACATTATTATGAGTACCTGTCAATCAAACACGTCGCCGCTCTCTGCGAAAGATTACATGAACACTCAAGATGTCACCCGGTATTGCTCCTCGGCTAAAGATCACAAACTAGGTGTCAGTTGAGAGCTTCGCCTGTCATTCAAATTAATGACAAGTGGAGAAAAGTTGCAATTCTGCACATTTTTGCAATTTAGTTAAAATTTTTCCATGCTGACCAAAGCAAGATCAATATGGCTGATTTGGCAAGTTTTAATTTGCTAATTGAAAACAGGGGGGAGTTGATGAACCACTCACCTTTTGATTAGTGGCTTAGCCATGCGTAGGCGGTTACCTCATACCTTCCCCATTCCATAAATGACTCTGTCAGACAGGGCGGCACCCACCGTGGATGGCAGATACGTGTTGCAAGCAGTGAGAGCCGGGCAGTGAGAATCAGTGGTCCCGGACAGTCATTGAACCATAGCCCTGCTATTACGCCGCCTGCATTCGACACCCATAATTATAAGAACTGATGAACGACTGCATTGTGAGGAAAACTGACAATTATAGTTTGTGAAAGAGTGTACAGTGTACACCAACGAAAATAAAAACATCTGTTATTGTTGACTTTTAAATCGGCATCCGGTATTTCATTCTTGCTTGTGACTGGACCAGTTGTTGCTGAGGATGTTTCAACCAACTTCGCCAACATCCCTTCTGCGGATCTTTGAGCGTAGAAGGTGTTGGCGGAGGGGATAAACAAAGTCAACTTTAGCGTCCGACGTGGGATGAAGTTTGACAATATGGTATAAAGTATCTACTGACTCCAAAATAGTAACTTATCTATTTTTGATAGTACTGTTACAGTGATTCACGCGGAGCATTTTCCACGTTGGTTTTGTTTTATCATAATGTTTCCAAGGCTGTAGATTCCTCTGTACATATGTAATAACTTACTCTACTGTTGGTGCAGAGGTCTATATTTCTGTTGTGTTGCTTTTGACTGATAGTATAATTATGCAATCATCTGCAGGATATTTCTTTGCCCTTCCTCAAGTTACATTCGAAGGTCTCGGTGATGTTAAGCAGATGCTCGTAATATTAATTTCAGACACGGATCGACATGATGATCAAGATAACATACCACCGTAAGGCTAATATGTAACGACAGTTTAACACGTTTGTTTCATTTTCTGTACTCTCTTCTGATCGGCCCGATTGATATTGCTTACAGTGAAATTACTCATCGGACTCATTACATTTGTCTTGTGTATATCATTGTATAGGAAGAAAAGGAGATAAGTAAAGAACCATGTCAGATAAAGGTTATTCTTTAATGTAGTCACGCTTGTATTTTTAGAGAGTGAAAGGGGACAACTATATCATATAAAGATGATTTGTCAACGCCCGCATTACAATAGTCAGTGTGTATTAATGGTGTGAGAGACAACAAGAGAAGTAATATTGAGGATATTTGAGATCAAGACTTGGCCAGCAACTACGGACAAAAATAATCTCATCCATTATCTAAAACCTTTGGAGATACAATTGATGAACATGACCTCTTTATTTTTGAAAGCATTCAAACTATTAATACTGTTGTCACGATTACGTCATTACGCTTTCATTGGTCAATTCAAAACAAAACAAATCATGTGAGAGAATTATTCTATTTAAAATATTAGTTATATTATTACTATAAATTAAATAAATTAAAATATTGCTTAATTTATAAATTATTGGGGGAACTATTTTTTCAATTGTATGTGTCAAAATCGAAAGGGGGGCTTTTTTCACTTTTACGGGTGAAATTCAAGGGGTTCTTTTTTCTTCACTCGAAGGGAAACATGTATTCCTTTTAAGGGGTCAAAGGTGAGGGAAAACTCTTTTTGTTTTCCTTCAAGGGGCCAAAGGTTTTTGAAAATTCCCAAACTTTTGAATTTCTTAGCGAGAGTATAATGCTCTAGAAGTTACGTCTTAATAAAGCCACTTTCATAACTCTTTTTCATTTGTTTTTACAGATAACGTTTAAAGGTTTTTGCAAATAATGTGGGTCACCAAGGATTTATGATTCAGTCCTAAATTGTGATTCTAATTAAACAATCTGGTCTATTAATATCAATTACGACTGGGAATGGAGATGAATGGTGTTCATTATGATAATTCAAACTTCATTATTCAAAGGCTATCCTGTGGGTTTGTAACACGAGTGGTAAAACAAGCGATAAATGAAATAGTATATCAATACCCACTTCTCAATTTAAATATAATTATTACATTAAATACCTTTATTACATTTGAAACACTGATATTTTATTTATTAAGGTGTTTTCTTATGTACTCTCGCCAAATATGTAGTTATACTTGTATATGTTAGCCATTAGGGACGTAATCTTGACTTCAAATCTTATATACCCTAAATAAAAAATAGTGAAACCAATAACAGAACATTTCCTACTTGGTATACAATTAGTTCAGATTTCTTTTACTACAGACCTTATGATAAATATATTGAAATATCAAGTGATTTGAAAATTCCAATCTTGTGCATATAATACTTTTTTAATAATATTCGTAAAAACTAGTAATATAATATGTTTTATTATAAAGCAATACAGATTTGTTATTATCAATCAACTAAAAGAAAAGGCCAACACGTTTAGTAAGAGCCTAAATTGTTTTAGATAGAAAGAATATGGAAGTATATATAAACATCACATATATGTGCTATCTTTACACACAACCTTATGGTAGATGTAATTTGACAATGTGGAAATGATAGATTGAGAAAAACGTGTTACGTCTCAAACATGAAGATAAGTATTTATGCATTTCGCCGAATCTATTCAGAAGAAGTTTGAACACTGCAGAAAAGTGCAACCATCTATGTGGGAATAATCGAAAGACGTGAAGAATGGTATTCGGTTTTCTGTGCCTGGTGAGGAAGGGGGCAGGTGACTGAGTTTTGTGCCGAATGTTCTGTGTGATGTTTCGAGCTGGTAGGGTGGGGGTGTTTTGATTAGGTAACTACAACAAGCATAACTTTATCAAGAATCTTCTCGGATATTGAGAGAAAAGCATTTTAAATGCATGAAAGAAAATGTTAAAAAAGAACACAGATAATGGTTGTCTCGTACTTGGGGTATTGTGCCAAATTTGACCAAGCTTAGTAAATAACGATTGTCGGGGCGGTCACCTAAAGTCATATAATCTAAATAAACAGATTCGAAGAGTCAGATTGCCCTGAACAAAGTGGAGTGACATTTTCAGGGAGTAAATAACATTTTTTAAACATGGCACAAACGCAGAGCTAAGGAAAGTAGACCACTACATCTGCCTGGGACAAAGAATCTCCAGGATATCCTCAAAAGGAGAAGGAATCAAACGAAGAATTACCCTAGCTTGGCAAGCCTTCGACAGAGCAAGCTCAACATTCGAGAACAAAAAGATGCCATTAGTTCTGAAAAGAGGGTCTACAAACAATGCGTCCCCTTGATAGTCAACTATGGGTCTGAAATATGGAACCTAACCAAAACATTGGCTCTCACGCTAAGAACCGTGCAACATGCACAAGAGAGGGTCATGCATAATATCACATGGAGAGATCAGAAGACAGCATAGTATATTTAGAGAGAAGTCAGGATTCGGACATATCGTAGAATCCATTAGAAAACTCAAATGACAATGGGTAGGCCATATTGCAAGAATGGCAGACAACTGCTGGACATCACGACTCACGACGTGGATCCCCAGAGATCATCAGAGATCATATGCAAAAATGTGGTCGGCAGAAATTAAGATGGCGAAACGATTTAGACAGGTTTAGGAGATATTGGTGCCTGCGATAGAGAGATCTGGCGAAGCTTGGGGAAGGTCTATGTCCAACGACGAACCTTAAAAGAATGATGATGATGACGAATAACAATCTTTCGTCTTTACCGTCGAGAGATTCCTATTGTAACAGATCTAAAAACTGTACGCCAGGCGGCGTGAATATCTTTATTTAAAAAGAAATAATTGTATAGCTAGCACAACAAGTATTCCCTAAGCTCAGTTTAGTCTAGCACATGCCAGAACGTGTGGGGCACTCAGTGAAGATCAAACTCACCACAGTAGTAACATTTTGGAAGATTCACTTGCCCCTGCTCTACAGAATAGCACCTTCATTGTTATTTACTAAGCTTAGTTAAGGCTAGCACACGGCCAAGTAGTGAATTAATGTAAATTGAACTCATTACACTGGTGAATTGGTCTCCAAGCCGAACACGCTAAGCATAGCGCTACGGTCGGTGATTCTGTAAATATGATTTCTGTCAGTATATATACATTAATACACAAAATAAATGAATTAATAATTTACCGAATATGGATATGACACCAGGACTGATAGTATTGAAAATGGTAGGTCAATTGATCTATATACTAATAGATCAGAGATATAATTACCGAAAGAAGAAACAGAGATTCAAAGAATAGATAACTGATGCTTTTATTTAATTCATAATTTTTCCTATGAAGAGTGACTAAAGTAAATACCGTATTTGATCATCTCTTATTACAGCAAGGCCTATTAAGAAAGAAAAAAAGCATTTGCATGCATTCCTCTCATTTATCACACAGTTTTTCTTACCTGGGTGATAAATGAGACGAATGATAAATGAGTTTGTAACTCCTCAAGTTCTGGTAAATCTGGAATGGGAGAAAAGGTTACGCTTACCTTTTGAGCCATACTTGGGGGGGGGGTATATGCCAAGTAGTGACCTCTATTTTCACACAATAACCTCAACAATTTGAGATATTTTATTTAGCTTATTAATATTTGAAGTATCTGATAACCAGTAGATGTTAAATTGAAATGTTCCTCATAACCTTTATCTCTTCTCCCTTCCAACTAACCCTAGTAATCTAATGAACAAATGTAAGAATTAAAGAGGGCGCATATGCTTGAATGGGGACAAAAGGGACTCAACCTTCATTATAACTGTTATTCATTCATTATTCCTCCACCACAAATCTGACACCTAAGAATCACTTTATAGTAGTAGTAGTAGTAGTAGTAGTAGTAGTAGTAGAGCAAAGTATTATAGACTCATAGCAAATTAAC
>VCCN01005310.1:2676057-2691626 GCA_006491835.1 Architeuthis dux | reverse complement strand
ATAGATTGTAATTCTTCATTTGTGTTTGTAATGTCCCCACAAGAAGCGGGATAATTTGGTACGCTAAACTTCCTTAGATTCTAGATATTTATAGATGTTTGTTTTGCAAATGTGGCTTGATGCCGGGATATCCGGAGAAATCCTTGTTTTTAAAAAAGAATAAAAACATTCGCAGAGTCTTTTTTAGTGTATATGGAAAGTTGTGTGTCATTCACTTCTGTGTAGGCGTGTATAGCGTTATATTAAATTTGAAGTAAAAAGTTCATAAAACATTGTATCTAGCGTTTTTCAGAGCAATTTTCGTGATTCGATGTAATTTTAAAAGTTATTCACAATAAAGGTCCCTTCAAGATGACATACATTTTATTAAAATTGGTTGAGTTTTGCAAAAAGTTATTACAAAATTAGAGTCGTCGTTTTGTGTAAAAAGCCAAGTTAATCATATTAAACGCGCCTGCCAGATATATATGAATTGTGTTGCATAGTTTCATTGTGTGTCGTAGTTTGGCCTTGATATAATTGTGTTATGTCAGAACGAGTATTCGTGCACATGACAATCATACAGGGTTTCAGCCGATGCATAAGCGCTACGAAATCAATATCTGAAGTCATTTTGTATTTTTTTAAGAACAAACAAATGTTTCTATAACTCTCCGAGCCAAATATTGAGCTGGACGACATTTACACACAGCGGTTAGGTTTCGTTTGTTTTTGGTGGACACCCGCATCAGTGCAGTTTCGAACTGATATTGCCTCTCAATCAAATTATTTACGCAGCTGACACAATCTATAAAATCAGATGCTTGACTTTGAGAAAGCCTCTTTCTAAGCATTCCAGCTGTTCGTTGGTCTCCTTGCTGCGTTCAGTAGCCAATAAAAACAATTTGATAATCTTTAGCTTTAAAAGTTTTTGTCGAATCTCTTTTGTCAGCTCCTCGTTGATAAGAATTTGCAATGAGCATTTGTTAAATTTTAACCCCTGTTTAATTAATCTGATTAAGTTATATACCTCCAAATGTTATCCATTGTTTTGTATTCATAATCAAATAATTACACCTACTTAGTATATGACATCTTATATATTTTAAATTATTTGTTTCTCTCTATGTAATGAGTTGAGTGAGTCCAGAAAAAGATGGCTTTAATCTATGACAATAAACCCAAGTATGAAAGCAAGTACAACATGTCTGGTTAGTCACTCAATCGAAACCGTCATATGAACAATGCCTTTTGGCAGCATCCCGTGTTGGGGGTGATTAAAAAATTGGAAAAAGGGGTAATCAATGAATAAGTTAATTCTCTCGCCTTTTGTTGGGCAGTGATCACCAAAAAAAACAAGCAGACACAAACTAAGGGACCAATTTAGCATAAACTTACATTGCAAACCTATTTAGGGGAGAAATTTCGAAAAACAAAAAACATTTTTCTAGACATAAGGCGTAAATGTTGAAGTCTGAATTAAAAAAAAACTCCAAAACTAAGGGATCAATGCTTACATTGCAAACCTATTTAGGGGAGAAATTTCGATCAATGTTGCATAAACTTACACTGCAAACCGAACCCCTCTCTAAAAAAGTATTATGTGGTGGTGTAAAAAAATCGTTTTTTCTAGACATAATAAGGAGCGAATGTTGAAATTTCCAGCCATCTAGCTCCATTGGTGCGGCCTGTACATACATAGCCAGCCACCCAGCAGGACCAACTCAAAAGCTGAAGAAACCTATTTTGACAGTTTTGGTTGACGGTTTCTAATACATAACGTGAAACATTGTGCTGACATGATATAACGATAAACACCTTCATTTTTGGCTTCAAGTTGTTTTTCTTATATGCATCGATCTGCATCTCTTTGTATATACATAAAGGAAAACATTTTTGTAAACAACTGCTGTTTCCTTCGGTTTACAGTTTTGTAGGACAGAATGATGTTAGTAAATGATATGTTGTGGTTGTAGGGAAGATGAATGGTTCGGCGGATACTACTATGGTGTATGCTTGAACTTGAAGGGAGTGGATTTATTTACTTGTGTGAGTTTATATTTAAAGTGTCAGAAAGGGACGAGAGAAAGGCGGGAACGAGAGAAATATGTTATATATATATGTGTGTGTGTGTGTGTGGTAGATGTAATTTGACAATATGTAAATGAAAGATTGAGAAAAGTGTGTTACGTCTCAAACATATTTATTATCATGAAGGTAAGCCTTTATGCATTTCGCCGCTGCGAGCGACATCAGAAGAAGAAGTTTGAAAACTGCAGAAAGGTGCTACTATCCATGTTGGGATAGTCGAAAGAATTGAAGAATGGTATTATGTTTTCTGTTCCTGGTGAGGAAGGGAGCAGGGGACCTAGTTTTTGCCTGAAAGTTATGTGTGGGATATTGAGCTGGTAGGGTGTGGTTGATTATATTAGGTGGTTGTGTGTATCAGCTATTAAATAGATAGAGGTAGGGGGGTGATTTCTGTTCGCTGTCCAGATAAGTATGTGTACTGCTATGCTATGGCCTGTGATGTTCAGTCAGTGTGTTTATGTGTGTGTCTATGCGTGGGTGTCTATGCGTGGGTGTTCCTATATTGACTAAGGGAAGGGGTTCTGGTGTGTATATAGCTATAGCGTGTGTGTATATATGGATGCTAGTGTGTATGTGATTGTGCAATGTACGTGTCTGTATGTGTCCAATGTGTTCACATGATGCGTCTTTTCTCAATCTTTCATTTCCACATCATCAAATTGCATCTACCATTCTGTCGGATTCCTTTACATACACATAACAAACACAGCTGCGTTTCTGTTATACTTTAAGGAAACATGATTCTGTCTCCAGTATTATCATCAAAGATTGGAACTAAAACATGGAAAACTCTTCACTACACAAATATATATATATATATATATATGATATATTATATGTATTTAGGCTGTACTTTTCTATAAATACATGCTTGATAAAACGCCAGAGATATACACTTTTAAAAAATGTCCGTAAACATTATTATCTAACAGACTATGTTCATAGTTAATGGTTGTAAGACCAACGCACGAATTATACATGTGTGCAACACGGGGGATAGAATCTCCCAAGGGGAGAGATACATCGCAGATATTATAGGTATTGCTTAAAAATGATGTTTTGACACACAAACACGCACACAGATGCACACACACCCAAAGACACACAATAACACATACACACACACACACACATATATACATACAGTGGGGGCAATAAGTATTCGTATGGTATGAAAAATTGAACGTTTCATCCAATAACTATCTGCATGCGTTCTCTACTAAGTTCAAATTAGGCCATCGCAAGGGTACAATATAAGCAATGATACACGAACAAAAAGTATTCGTACGGTTTATATTGGAATATACTTTATATTCCATCTTCATAGAACCATTTGACGCACTCGTATAACTTACCTGGTCGATATTCTTGGCAATATGCAAGATTGCACCGTCCAACCCCGTCTTCGAAGCATCATATTATTCATACAGCAATTGTCTTGAACTTGTTCTACTATGGCGAAGACAAAACAGTTCAGTATTGATTTGAGGCAATTTATAGTTCATAAGCACAAGGCAGGAAATGGATATGACAATATTTCCAAGGGGCTGACTGTCGCTAGATCGACGGTACATAAAAAAGAAATTCAATATGGCTGGTGACGTGGAAATCCCCCACCGGTTGGTCGTCCTCGTAAAGTTTCACTACGACTCATGCGCAAGATTGTCAGGAACGTCAATATAGAGCCATGGATGACACGGGAAAATATGACTAATAATTTGAAATCATACGGTCGGAGTACGGCGAAGAATATATTACATCGTGGAAACTAGATTATATTTGGCTAAAGAGCATCTAAACAAAGCATTTTAGGATGAATTATTGTGGTCTGATGAGTCGAAGCTGGATCTTTTCAGTCATTCAAACAAGTAATACGTGTGGCGGAAAAAGAACGAAGGTTATTTGCCAAATAACACCATCCTGGCATTGGAGCATGGCGGAGGTTCCATTATTCTATGGGGTTGCCTTGGTGCAACATGTATTGATCAATTTGTGTGGATAGAAGGAACCGTGAATAAAGAAAATGATCAGGATAGTTTTGAGGATAATCTGAAAGGTTTGGTTCGAAATATCCGCATGAGAATAAATTGGATATTCCATCAAGACTTTGAAACAGAATGTCACACAAACATACCACTCTTCTAAAAAATTCATTGTTCAAATGGGGGGGGGGTCACCAAACGTAGTAGACACACCTCCACTCGGGCACGTGTAGCACAATAACTAAGCAACGTAGCGTGATGAATTTCTTATATAGAAAAGGTCAAGGTCACTGCTACATAACATGTCAGTCATAGCACGCTAGAACGTTTCATTGGCGCGCTGTTTTAAAAGTTCGGGTTCTTTATGGACATGCCTCCTATATAATATACATTATACATATAGTATACATTATTATAATTAATTCAGATTAAGATGGTTTATTTCGTGTTTAACTGACACTATTTGATAATATCTTTAGTTTAAACCAAATCTGGTGACTCAATGGGCGGTAAACGAAAAGATCCATGATTTGCCATGGCCTTTGCAATCACCTGATCTAAATACTATCGAATATGTGTGATGTGAACTAAAAACGAATGTTATGAAAAATGAAAAATCCCAAGAATACATAGCCAGCCAGCCGGGCCAACTCAAACACTGAAGAAATCTATTTTGATAGTTTTGGTGACAGTTTTGGTTGACGGTTTAGATTACTGATCTACAATTTTCGTGGCATTATATTCAAATATTCACCCAATGTATAACGACGATTTATTGTCCCCAGTGTATATATATTAAACTAAAGATATTATCAAATAGTATCAGTCAAACACGAAATAAACCATCTTAATCTGAATTAATTATAATAATGTAGACTATATGTATAATGTATATTATATAGGAGGCATGTCCATAAAGAACCCGAACTTTTAAAACAGCGCGCCGATGAAACGTTCTAGCGTGCTATGACTATGTTATGTAGCAGTGACCATGACCTTTTCTATATAAAAAATTCATCACGCTACGTTGCTTAGTTATTGTGCTACACGTGCCCGAGTGGAGGTGTGTCTACTACGTTTAGTGACGACCCGCCCCCCAATTTGAACAATGAATGTTTTAGAAGAGTGGCATGTTTGTGTGACATTATGTTTCAAATTAGAAACGACTTTTGGGATACTTTTGTAATGTTGCAACAGGCTTATGGGGGGGGGTCGTAGACGTGCGCAATGCCATGAGTGGTACCAGCGTTTCAAATTAAGAACATCCACCAAAGACGATGGAAAATCTGATGTTGCATTGTGATGCCGTAGAATGTGTGCAGCGTCTACTGACAGATGAATGAAATGCAAAACGATGTATCACCAGCTTCTCTTTTAAAATCATGTTGCACCAACCTTTACAGATTCCTATGTTCACTCTGGAACGTGTAACTAAAATAAATAACTGACGAGGTTTGATGTAGTTCTTTATACAGAATGTTATGGTCACTACTACATAATAATTCAGTCAGAGCCCGCTAAAACCTCTCATTGACTCGCTGTTTTAAAAAGCCTTATATAATATACATTATATATATATGTCCCCCTCTCTCTCAGAGAGAAAGAGGGAGACAGATAGAGAGAGAGAGATAGAGAGAGATAGAGAGAGAGCGCAATATATATCAATCGATCGTTCGATAGATATATAGATAAATAGATAGACAGCCACACAGACGAATGGATAAATGGGTGAATTGATAGGTAGATATATAGATAAATAGATAAATAGATAGATAGATAGATAACATATTTTTATCATTCATAATTACAAAAGATAAACGCATTTTGAATGCATCTGAGCCCTCGACCAAGGTTGACCATGGGTGGACAGCTTTTACCTGTTATACTTGGGCGCTTAGTATGGAGGAAGTGCTGTGCCCAAGTTCCACTTCCCCCATCTCGGCCATATTGTAGGCTTATAAGTAGGAAAGAAGTGTTCAATACGTTTGAAGATCAGCATGGCTACATGGAGATGCCCCCCCAGCTGGTCACGGCACCTGGTATTCCCAGATGGTCAACCATCTAGGTACTGACCAGGCTCGATGTTGCCTAACTTCGATGATTGACAACCGGTGTATCCAACGTATTTGGCTGTAACAAGCGGAATGCATACAACGAAAGATAAAGACAGCATTTAAAAACAATTAATATGCATATATGTAAACATGAACATTCTAACTTAACATTTTTCCTTTATTGATGCTAGCATTTGTGAAATGACGCGTGATATTATCGAGATAATCTTGATATTAACACGATAATTTCTCAAGACGAAAGTGTCTAAGTAAGAAAAAAGTTAATTCACTTGAGCAATATACTTAATGCATCGGAAGCCTGAATAGCTACGTTCCTTGATCTAATCTAATCTGGTATTCAGGGGTGCAATTTATCGATACACCGTAATCATTGAGTGTAACAGTGGGAAATCAGATTGAATATATTGTTTTGTTTCAGTAAAACAGAAATTGTTTATTTTTAGTATTAATTCTGACTAGTTTGTGCCTTCATCTTAATTTTTAGTTGCTTTTAATCGCAAACAAATTAAGATGAAGGTAAGAAGTAGTCAACATTAATTAAAAAAAATATTGTGTTACAATACTTCATCCGATAATAAGAATAAATTAAAGATAAAGATCGTTTATTTTCGGGAGAACATTAAAGACTGGAGTCGCTGGAATATATGCAACGTACTTTAGCACCAATCAGGCTATCTAGTTAGCTATAGATATTGAATGAGCGACATACTAATACAACCAAATAATAGGCATATTTTACATTTATCGAAAGCTAATGCATCGGAAAACACAACACTTTTGCAGCTTATCATTTTGCCCAAACTAAATTAAAGGCGTGGGAGCGAATCTTCTATTCCAAACGGAAGTTTATGCTAACAACAAACATGTCACTGTTTTCAATACTTTGATGTGTTAGAAGCTACTTCTTTTGTGAAATATGGATGTTTAAAAAACGAATATGAATTTATGACGTGTTCTGGATGAGGGCTTTATATAAAACCATAAATTAATATTTGATCATTAAACAGTTTCAATAATAATCGTGTATGCATGGAAATATTTGTTTTATTAACAATGTATAGAAACAGATGATCGCGTAAGAGGAAAACATTATTGCAAATATTTTTATAATTTATTCTCTTGAAAATCTCTAATATCTCTGATTTTATGAGATTTTAAATTTTAAAAAGAATCATTATCATTCCAAGAGATGTTAATACAGTTGAACACATTATTTGTATTGCTTATATTTGTACCACAGCATTTCGGTTGATCAATTCTACAGCCTCTGCCATGTGTACAATCTATAAGGAAAGAGAGGAATCGCTTTTTACATGGTACTAAATAGCATCTAATATAGTGACCAGCTCGGAGAATCTACTTGTATAGCACACGTATGCAATAATTGAGATGATGTTCCGCTGAGCCAATCTTCAGTGACTAATAAAAACAGTAGTTGGTAGTATAACAAATCTTTCTATACCAGCAAATACATCATCACCTGCACTAAGTATCAGTCAGTCCTTGTCAATATCTCTTGGGGAAACTAAATCATACACTTGACGTGTTAATGCGTATCTGGCCGGCCGAGTCGAAGGAAATGATGAAATGTTTAAGAACATTTTTTAAGAGATGACCTGATATGTAGTTTCCGTTCAATGGGAAGATCGTAAAAACTGAAAAGAGACCTAATGTCTGTTGACTTTCTTCTTTCCTGGTTTAAGGAAAACTCTTTTTACGACACTTTTTATACAATCTTCTCACCTGTGTCCCAGTAATCATGATTAGGTAGTTGTTTATTAATATCATAGTTTTCACACAGTAATATATATTCAAAACAAAAGGTCATAATCTAATGTCGTTATGAACAAAATGGACAAAGATTTCAGTGTATTATTCGATAATTATTTATTAAAGGGCGAATTTTTAAAAAAAAGATTTTCCATTCCAAATTTGGGAGAAGAACAATTTTTTTCATATGATTCCTACCCCTCCTTTTATTAGTTTGATAATTTATCTATTTCATATAATGATGCTTTCGTTGATTTTTAGACATTTTACAGATATGGGATACTCATTATGTTTACCTTTTTAGAATAATATACAGGAACTGCTGGAACGGAATTCTTACTTTGGGATTAGAAAACAGGAAAATAAAGTAAAATAATTTTCTTTTCGGAATTGTTTTAGTTTTATTTGATTAATTATCATTCGGGCATTTGATCTGTGGAATTTTTGCACTCAATATTAATTTAAAAAAACATTTTTCATCATTTGTATCGATTTATTTCGATATCCTATGAATTTTTGAAATGCATAATTTGTATTCTTTCTATGTCTTGGTTCGACTGAAACTTATATAAAAATATTATAACAAGGATGAATAATTAAATATAGTGAAATGATGAACAAATATTTACCGCCTGTATTTTTAATATATGTTATTGTTTTTTGTTTATGTAAATTAACTGTCATTTCAAATTATGGGAGCTGCAGGCGATAACATGCCTTTTTTACATTTTAATCTGGTTTATTTTTTCAACTCAAATATATGTGTACTACATTGTCTACCATACATTTTTAAAAATCAGATGTCGCTTACATGCTTGAATTTTGTTTTCATTTTTGTATATTTTGTTCATACCTAACCTACTGGCTGCGTAGAACGTTCAAGATTTTAAAGTCCATAGTTATATTAGGTTGGTCCTGCACAACTCGAAATATTGGATGATATAGTATTGCCTTCAGGCAAATAAGAAAAAAGAAAATAAGTGAGTATTTAAACGAAAATATAGACCTATTAATAGAAAAGTGTCAGAACGGTCGGAAAATTAAGACAAGCTGAAAGATTTGGTGGGTAATACGATATCAAATATCTATAAATATTATCCAGTAATTGAATGTATCTACTCAAACAGTTATTGACTTGGTCGCAGAAGAAAAGGGAAATTGAATATTTGCTTCCGTTTGTGAAGGACAGCGTCTGTACGAGTCACAATAAATCTATTAATACAACGCTGGCGATTGTTTGCTTCGTTGGTTGTATGCGTCTCACAGCAGGCCAAATGGCTGGACACTGGGTGCTGAAAATCAGTCTAAACGAGTAACTTGACTCAAGGATGGACATGTGGTAGGTGACTCTGACCTCCGAGGTCACAAGACGCCGCCACATGTCAGTTCAGGGTTAACACTGCTATTTCCGGACAAACTGCAAGAACGGACACCCGTTCACGCGACACTGCATGTGTCCCGACAGTAGGCGTCGGTGTATTATATGTAAAGTTTATTTATTTCTTAAAAATGTCAGAAAGGTGCCGATGGCCAAGCGGTTAGCAGCACGGGCCATGGAATCGGCGAGCTGAGTTCGAACTCCGAATGCGATAATCTGAGTTCACTTCACCCTAATGCCCTTGGGGAAGGCATGACTAGGAATAAACGATGCAATTGACATTGAAAAAAGTCATTGATTCAAAGGAATTCACATACAGTAATTATGTGACTTAATACAGTATTTTGTAGATGTAAGGATAGAATTTCATTTTAAGTGCTATATGTGTTTAATTAAGTTTATGTTTTAGCGAATTTCCATAAAGGTAAAATAGATCTGTATTCTTAATTGCTCAGAAGCAGCAATTTTGATAGAATCGACATTCTTGAACCAACTGAAGATTGTCAACCCCCTTTGAAGCAATTGATATAAAGTAGAGTGAACACGTGTGATTGTATTTACTTTAGATATTTAGTAACCCGGGTAATACATCATCTCTACATTGCTGAATATTAAAGACTTCATCAATTCATCTGTTTTTCCATCTTTTTTTATGAGAATTAGATTGTGATTCTGTTGAACTGATTTGTGTTTTGCTTTACGTTTTATTTTTAATAAACATATTGCAGGTAAAAATTAGATGCATATTATAATTTTGTTATTTTCTCGAAATTAATAAAGTCTGTTCTTATCTGGAATGGCGTTGAATGGTTGGCTTAACGGTTAACAGCACTAAAATGGTATGGACGAACCTAGTTCTAATTCTGGTTAAGCTACTTTGAGTACACGTTGTACAATGCACCCATAGAAGGCATACATCCACTTCTCCCAAACGGTCAGGTCCCGGATTACTCCCTGCTGTTGGTACCATGTAATCCACTACAACCTGTGGCATGTTACTTCGAGAGAGGATGCACACCACCAGGTAATCTTATTGTTCCCAGAAATATCATCAAGATCGTAGATGGTAGACCGACATTTCATTGATTACCTTAAACAATTCTATCCGCAATTATTAATAGCTGAAATACTGTGTCACCATTTAATAGATTATATATTAATTATAAGCAGGTTTTTAGAAATAGTAAACATTGCAGACTCTTTTTAATCCCTTTATTTTTACGGAGCCTATCTCTGAAATATCCAGCTATTTAGTATTAACGAGGAAATAGCATACTTAGAGCAATGGCAGCGTAGTCTCTTCCATAGTGCTCTCCTTGGGACCTCACACATTTGTTACACGGGATCTCCATCAGCTGCCTCGTTGCGTTCACTTAATTTCCGTTCACGGTCTGAAATCTCTCTGGGAAAAGCCAGAGGTCGCATGGAGCCTAATCCGGAGTGTAGGGGTGGTAGTGCTGGATGATGCGATGTTTTGTCATTAAACCGCACAAGACGCGAAGAACGACTCGTTGTCACTGCTGACTGAGTAAACTCACAGTTTATATCCATGCATGCGCAGTAAGGTCCCCTATGAATGGTTGAATGGTTAAATCAATCCCCCCAAGCGATTTTTGAAATATTCAAAAGTGCTGAATACTTTCCAGACATACTTCGTAAACACTCGGAAAAGAAGCAAATATTTGATGGTTCTATTCTATTTGTTTTAGCAGCGTCGTGCACGCAGAACAATTTCTTTTCGTTTCGCAAAACAAGATTTATCGACATAAAGTAATACTAAGGGAATTAAGAAAGCACAACAATCTGAATGCCCACACCAAATAAACATATTTTAGTACAGATGATACCACGGATAAGCACCACATAACATACAATTTGTAAAGCACAAAGTTGAACGTCTGCTAGAGAACAGAAAAAGAAGAACAGGTTTATCCCCTATCCGAAAATAGAGCGTCTCTATTAAAACATTTCGTAAGGCGAAATTCTCTAAGGCAAAGGAATATTTTATGAACTTCTCTAAATCATCACGCCATCTTATTTTTTGCCTGACACAATTTCGCATATAATCTCTGGGGATTCACGACGTGAGTCGTGATGTCCATCGGTGGTCTAACATTCTTGCTACATGGCCTTCCCACTGCCATTTGAGTTTCCCATGTAGTTTATGACATCCTGCTTTTTCTCTAATATAATGTGCTGTCTTGTTATTTTTCCATGTGATGTTAAGCATGATCGTTTCTTGTGCACATTGCATTGTCCTTAGTTTGATAGCCAATCTTTTAGTTACGTTCCATGTTTCTACACTATACATTGGCACCTACAACATTACAACATGTTCTACATAATAACAGGTTTAGTCATCGTAAACAAAGGGAAGTTAACTAAATAACAACCATCACCAAACTTATTTTCTATCGATGGAATTAGGAAAATGTCCAAATTTCAATGTGCACACGTGCATTTACTGTTTAGGTAATGATTTCAATCTCCCCATATCCTTTACCTGACGTGCAACCCCATATCATAAACGAGGCGGGAAATGTGCTTGTTTTCTTCAGGCAGTCATCTTTATATGTTTCATTAAAATGTCACCAGACTAAAGCTGCAGCTGATTCATGATTTATCACTGAATATCACCTTCATCGGATCATCCACACTCCAATGTTGCTTCTCATTAGCCCATTGCTTTTCTTGTTTTCTTCTGATTAGGTGTTAGTGTTAATCTACGTTTGGTTTTTCTTTTGTATGCAAATTCCATGTCATTCAGCCGAATTTTTACAGTTATGTCACAAACACTGACTCCTGTTTCTGTTGTTTTGTTGTGCATTTTTCTATTTATAAGGCATGTTGCTTTGCGTTTTCTATCCTGATGCCTTGACGTCCTTTGGGTTCTACCTGTATTGTTCCCTTTATTACCTTCCCGTTTTGTTTATACTTGCACTAAATCCTAGACACATCAGACTGCGAACAACTAACACCTTTTCCAACACTCCATGTTGCAGTTCATTTTATTATCCTTTCCATTATTTCAATCGAGAGCTCTCTTGTTGAATCCATGTTTCCTGTCAATTAGCCAAGTCCAACAATACGTCCAACAATACGTCCAACAGCTCGTTACGGTCTGCAAGTACTCTCTATTAACTGTAGACTAATTTGCATATTTAGATTTGCTGGTATTTGTTTTAGAAATGCAAATTACAAGGTATTTCCATCATGTTCTCCTCAGCATGGAGTTATTCCATAATTCCTTCCTCTACTTGATCTGGAAAAATATATGCCAATAATTTAAAGATTTTAAGTATATCACGCGACTTATATTTCAGTAGATACTTGAGCGTGTGGCGGTGTCGAGTTGGCCTACCGGTTAAAATCACCGAAAATGAAATCGACGAACCCAATACAAATTCCGGCTGAGGAACTTTGTGCTAACTTAGCATTAATATTCTTGGGACAGGTACGAATCCACCTCTCAGGTCAAGGTATTGCTTCCTGCTGCTGGTAACATGTAAACCAATGCGGCTTGTCTCATGTTACATGGAAAGGAGATGGTCACCATCAGGTAATCTTCGTTACTTCTAAAAATGACATGGTACCACGACGATCTGTTAGGTTGTAGGATAATTTGATTAATTTGAATCGAAACTGAAACTTTGCCACTGCTTCATATTAATTAAGCACAGAGTGAGCAGGCGGCATCGACTGAATTTACGCCAGACAAACAAAGTAGAGAATTGGTTGCTGACACAGTCCAGTTGCTGTGCAGTGTGGTACATGAGGCAATGATTGCGTCCCCATTGTTCAAATAATCCATGGAAACTCAATCATTGTTTTCAGCAATTGTGGATTTTTACGACAACGGGGCGCTAGCTCGACGACCAAAATGGACTTCCTTACAGGGCTAAAGGGCGCCAAATGCCCTGCTCTTTATCCATAGCTGGGGTAAAAGTGGAGTCATGCCTTTCCCAAAGGTATTAGTGCGAAGTCAACGCAAACTATATCGGTCTAAATTTTAACTAGGTGTGCCGATTTATATTCTCCGTGTCGTTAACTGTTAGGCCACCCGAACCTCCGTAAGTGTCCTGCCTCGTGGCTTAAGTAGTTAGGCATTTCCCACCGATGCCAGAGATCGTGGTTCCATCCCAGGTAAAAACATGATTTCAATAGGAGATCTTGTAGACTTGCAGATCCGTCTTATCGTAAGATATTGTAACATAATCTTTCTACACAAATGTTCCCCCAAATGGCTGTGCTTAGTAAATACTGATATTTGAGCATTAGCCAATTTCGTTAGCGATGCTTCAGTTATACTAAATTACAACATTTGCCACATGAGTCTCTGTTTCAAATTCATTAAGTAAGGAGAATAAGTGCCTTTTTAAGGCACCCTTTTATATGTCTTATGGGAATATTAATATGTTTGTTTAAAATGAGAGAACATTTTAGTGAATATTTCCTTGAGAGAACAGGTGAGAACGTTTATTGAATTATACTCACACACACACACACACACACACACACATACACACACACACACACACACATTATATATATATATATCCTAGAAGATTGCACAGAGGACTAGCACAGCTATTCACACAGTGCATAAGAGAAAGAAAAGTTCCTAAAAACGTCTGCCTAGGAATAGTGATCCTACTCCACAAAGGAGGTAACCGTGACCTTGGCAACTATCGCCCTAATACACTATTACCTAACATATATAAACTATTCGCAAAAATACTTACAAACAGACTAACAGGTACTCTAGATGAAAATCAACCCCGCGAACAAGCAAGCTCCAGAAGAGGCTACTCAACAATAGATCACCTACATGCACACACCGAAAAGTCCTTAGAATACAACAAACCACTTTGTTCGGCCTTTGCAGATTATGAGAAAGCATTTGATTCGGTAGAATACGCGTCAGTGTTCTGCTCAATGCGAGAACAAGCTGTTAACGAGAATTATATACAGATCATCCAAACTGTATACTGCAATAATTATACTACATAAAGATACAAACAAAATAAAGATAGCAAAGGGGGTAAGACAGGGGGTACAATATCACCTAAACTAATTACAGTGAACCTTGAAAGCATCTTTCGGAAAACCGATTGGCAGGGAATGGGATAAACATAGATGGAGAATATTTAAACCACTTGAGATTTGCCGATGACGTTTCCATGATGTCAGAAGCATCAGAAGAATTGCAAGACATGTCGACAGATCTAAGTAGAGAAAGGTAGGCTTAAAGATGGACAGAACAAAGAAATAAGTAATATTCAACGTCTCCAAAAAGGTCATAAATATAGAGTCCCCCTCTATCTTTTGGGAGGACTTCATGTGTCGTTGATGAATACATCTACATAGGACAGGTAATAAAGTTAGAGAAAGACCATGACAGCGAAATAAAACGACGCATGACAATAAGTTCGAAAGCATCAAAAGAAGAGCAACTTACCAATGTGTTTAAAGTTTAAAGTATACAATGGTTGCAAAATACCAGCCATGACTTACGGATGCGAAACATACCATAACAAAAAGAGCTGAAAACCAACTTAGAATCGCACAGATAGGCATGAAAATAGCAACGCTAGGGATAACTCTAAGAGATAGAAAAAGATCCACATGGATCAGAGGGATTACTATAATGAAGGATATTATACAAATAATTAAGCAGCAACAATGGAGATGGGCTGGTCACCGACCAATAAGAGATGACAATAGCTGGGGCAAAAGTCAAACCGACTGGTGCCCATGGAACAGTAAACGCAGTAGGAAAAGAGCAGACAAAAATGGAGGGATGAGATAGAAAGATTTGCCGGTATGACATGGCAGAGGTTAGCACAATCGAGAGCGTCATAGAAGGAGATGGGAAAGGCCTTTGTCCAGCAGTGGACTTATGGCGGCTGATGATGATGATGATATATATTTTTTTTTCTGTATTTGGTACTATTGATATCCTGAGAGTTGACTTCTCCGGGTCATAATAGACTATGACTGTTTGGAATCAGTAGTATTTAAGATACCGATGGAGTGCTCTATGAATGTTGAAATATTCAGAGCTAAATAGTAATAAAGAAAAAAGAAACCTTGATGCAATGAGACAGTGGGTAACGGAAATGGTACTAACAATATCAGCAGCATTATATAGTAGAATTTACCCTGATGATGTGAACGTGGGAACAAGTTTCATCAAATATGTTGTATTGGAAATCATGAGGTTTCTTATTTCTTTATTACTACTATATATAAATACAAGGATTTGTATTTAAAGAGTTTAAACTTTGTATGAGC
>VCCN01005310.1:2652158-2666832 GCA_006491835.1 Architeuthis dux | reverse complement strand
AGTTTGTAAATCTTAATTTTCGTCTTCACACGAGTGAAGTTTTATGGGTGTCTTAAACCCTTCGGTGTGGGGATATATTTTGGTGTTATCGTGGTCTGCTAAAGTGTGTGTGTGTGTGGGTGTGTGTGTGGGGGGGTGGATAACGGTCAAATTTCAAGATCATTTTTTGTATCGGAGATTTTGTTTGGAGAATCATAACTTTCAAGTTTTTTTAATATACTTCTGAATTGTGATCTTTTATTTTATGTTACAGTATTAGATGGCCCTAGAATTAGTGGGAAAACACTAGTTAAATGTATGAAGTAATTCCTATGGCCTGTTGGTTTCAAGACAATATAAAAACAAACATTATTTTAACCAAAATTAGAAATTTTCATTTTTTTTGTGTATACTCTCTGATTTGTGATCTTTTGTTTTATTTTACAGTATTAGAAGACACTAGACTTGGTGAAAAGAAAACACAATTAATTTAAATTATTAATGAGAACATAGTTTATTAAAGAAATGCGTGAATAACCAAAGGAGGAGTAACGGTCTATTATTTGGGATGGGGATGGAACGGGGGTAAGGGTCAGTATAGAGATTTCTCTTTCCTGGTGATGAATGGGAGAGGATTTCTCTTTCTCCGTACGCTAATAGAGGTGAAATCATAGTAGTAGTAGTAGTCATTTGCAGGTTGAAGAATGGATGGAGGTGGGGTAGGATTTCTTTTTCCTTTCTTTCTACGCAAGTTGTGTGGTTTTATTTATTTAGATTGCTACGGGATGTTGATGCTTTCATGAAATTAAGACGAAAATTATAAATAAAATAAAAAAATAAGAGGAAATATTTACAGCCATACAAATTATGAAGAAAAGAAAACCAAACGCCCGGTAGCAATAACAAGTTGTTTAAGACGTCTGAAACAACTTGTTACTGCTACCGGGCATTCGGGTTTTCTTTTCTTCATAATTTGTATACGGCCCTATTTATTTTAAAGCTTATTTCAAAGTTTATTCTTTCTTATACGGGTATTGAGCACCTTTTTACAGATATCATCACAACATATATCCGGTTTACGTATTTATGATTTTGAAATATGTTAGCTTAAGATATTTCATCTGCTATCATTTTATATATAGACAGACAAATAGAGAGGGTAACTTGTAGGGCTAGCAAACCAGTCTGGCAGATCATTGCTACTGAAGTGAGTGCACTCCTCACTAGGTTACCAAACTCGTGACATTGAGCCCGATTGAGCTAAACTTAAAATAATTATGGCGCCTCGCTGCAGTGTCATCGTCCCGTGTTAGAGTAAATCAAGCCAGATAAATGTATTCCGTTGCCTCACTGTAGGGTAATGGTTAACATGCTCGTCTAGCAGGCCATTACTACTGGGTTGTGGGTTCAATAATCGCTGGGTGCGCCACACATGGCCTTTTGAAATAGAGTTTTGAAACAAATTTTAACGGGCAAATGGAACAACAACGATGTGCATGCCTCCCAAAAAGGTGGTGCTGTTTATATAGCGGGATTGGAAGCCCTCCGATCAGCTCCTTCCGATTGATACGAACAAGAACTGCTGCTAATAAGACTAATTGAGGCCAGCAATTGACGAAAAGTGTCTGGCATTAGTTAATAAAAAGAAGCAGGATGACGATATACCGCGTTACACCTTGGCTTGGTATAGGAAATTTAAACTCACATCCTTGTCTTCAGCATATATGCAGCTTTGGATTATCATTTATTGTGGGTTTTGTTTCAGAATTCTCTCATTAAATTCCCTGCAATACTGAAAGAAAAGGACCTAGATCAGTTCTTTGCTCCGAAAAATAAGATGTTCCAGGGGATGGCAATCTGAAGTTGACTGAAAGATGGCAGAAGATAATGGAACAAAAAGTAAACATGTTATTCAATGAAATTAATGTGTAAAATAAAATAAAAATGTATTTTTACCTAATGAACCACCGAGCGGACATTTTGACCAACAAAATATCTATATATCCATATATCTATTTATCTATTTATTTATTGATTTATTTACCTATCTACATACATATCTATCTATCTATCTATCTATCTATCTATCTATCTATATATCTATCTATCTATCTATTCATTATTTATCTATGTACCTATGTATATGTGAATGTATTTCTGATTGTCTGTTCTTTTCCAAAGTATTACCTATGGGCATGATTATGTGTTCCAGTTTAAGTCTTTTTGGGGAAAAAACTAAATCTCTTTCGAGACTTCTGCGTAGACAGGAATATCTTATTCAATGTGTATCGTTTTCTTAATGTACATTTAAATGGAATTCGTGGATCCGTCATAGATAAAGTAAAACACAAAAGCATCTTTGACATGTGATGCATTGGACCACCTATTTATATAAGACGACCTACGTGTCTAGACTTCCTGAATGATCGATTGGCATCCAATGCAAGAGAAGCAATGATTACATCAAAAAATCATTTGAATGATGACCGTGCTTTTGATGATGATAGCCAATATTATACATAGATACTCTGTCTAACTTCATCCCATTCCCAGTCTTCAAGGAGACATCTCTGTTAAATTATTCAGCAATTCAACCTTCTTTGAATGGCGTTTGTTCAATAACCTGTACATCTGATGTTTGAGCAATGTCCAGTATTATTTGTAAGCAAAAGGAAATCACACACAATTAGGAGCAACATCTGTGGCATGTGTGTCAACTATTATGGTGTTCACAGGAATCTAACGTGCCCCGCTAGAGTTTCGTCCGAATTATGACAGTTGCAGCACACTGAATTACAGTAATAACAAGTGTTCTTCGACTACGTGAACTAGATCAGGCCTTCTATATACTTCACGATGGGAAAAGCTGTATACAGAAAGCCCCAACGCACGAGCCTCTATCTCAAATTTAGCTCAACCCCCCCCCCCCTTCTGTGTGAAAAGGGACCTTGTTAACTGTTTAAAAATCCGAGCAGCAACCATTAGTAGCACCCCAAATATAGAGGAAAATGAATTGGCAAACCTCACGCAGACATTCAAAAGAAACGGATACTCACCCCATATTGTTGCCAATAACATCAAAGGGAAGGGGACAGCCAAGAGCAGCAACACAAAGGTTCCAACTTCCCCTCCTCCAACGATACACATACCCTACCTAAAAGGAGTAGCAGAACGAATACAGAGCGTCTACCACCGCCATAGTATCAGGGTTGTGTTCAGCCGATCACACACACTCCGAAACTTACAAAGCAAGGTGGGCCCGATTCGCGATCTGATACTTACAAACAATTTTGTTTACGTCATCCCCTGAAATGGAAAAGTCTACACTGGGGAAACAGGCCGCCCCCTCAAAGTCAGACTTGGGAAAAGCCATAATCAAGCACGAGATAGAAAAATCTGGAATGGCTGCCACTATCTGGAGAGAAAAAGGCGACCAGATTACTGACGGAGAACGCTGTTGGAAACAGAACAAAATCAAAGGGGCAGCACAACATGTCGACTGAATGCATTAATCAGAGAAGTGCGGAGTTCAACCCGAGGTGGCTTCTACTACAAACCTAAACCCGACAAGGCAAGGATAAATAAACACACGAAACCTACGTTATAAAGATTACATCCTTTGAAATTAAATATATCGGATATTACACCTGAGGAAGGGCGAAGAATGGATCGGCCGAAACGTCGTGTTAACAACACAAACAACAAGAAGGAGTTCCATCGTCCGAAGAATTATTTGAATGCTAATGACCCTTCTCAAAACTATAGAAAATAACGCTGATATAACTGTACATACATAAGTTATAGTTACAGTAGTAAGGAAACTCTTGATAACCAAGCTCACTACATTAGCAATATTTAAGTTCGACTAGCTTGCTAACCATCAATCAGGCACCATAAGATTGTCATACACATTCATCTACTTCTTTAACCCTTTCAAGGTTGATTATTAGGGTAGGAGCTTTCAGATATGAGGTACTTTTGTGAGTTATGTGCTTGCGTAACCACTCTCTTCTACCTCAACTATCGTGACATGCCAGTGATATGTTGTCGTGATATCCAGCTATGGGACAGGACACACCCCTGCCACCTTTTAATAGAAAGTTAATTGTCTTCTAAACCAAACACAGCAGGACTTTATTATTTCTAGTGGAGCATTACACAATCAAAACGGATATTATCAGGTATTATTTATGACCAAACTCTACAGCATTGAAACTATTGCCAAAATATTTTTTCGTAGTCTTTGGACGGCAAAATATTCATATTGTTAGCAACAGATTTTCAATGTTTGGTCATAGATAATATCTGTTTTGATTGTGTAATATCCCACTAGAAATAATAAACTCATGTTATGTAGTGGTATGGGGCGTACTTATTTATGGGCGAAATGACAAACGTATTAGAAACAGAGACGGATTGACAAAATTAACTGAAGAATACTATGAAGATGTGTACGCTTCAAAGATAAACATACCACAAACTACTAAACCTATAGATACTAGCGATATCCCAGACATAACGGTAGAAGAAGTATTATCTGCACTACGAAACAAGAAACTCGGTAAAGCCCCACGCGAGGATGGCATAGCAACAGATCTTCTAGAAGATGCAGGAGCAATCTTGCACAACGGACTAGCACAGCTATTCACACAATGTATAAGAGAAAGAAAAGTCCCTAAGAACTTCTGTCTAGGAATAGTAATCCTACTCCACAAGAAAGGAGATAAGCACGACCTCGACAACTATCGCCCGATTACACTACTACTTAACATATATAAACTATTCACAAAAATACTCACAAACAGGTTAACAAGCACTCTAGACGAAAATCAACCACGCGAGCAGGCATGCTTCAGAAGCGGCTACACGACAATAGATCACCTACACGCAATAAACCAACCAATCGTGACCTCCTTAGAATACAATAAACCACTCTGTTTGGCCTTCGTAGATTACGAGAAAGCATTTGACTCGGTAGAACATGCAGCGGTCTTCAACGCAATGCGCGAACAAGGAGTTAACGAGAATTACATAGAAATTATCCGAAACATATACGAAAATGGCGCAGCAATAATTAGACTACATAAATATACATACACGATAAAGATAGCAAGAGGAGTAAGACAAGGGGATACAATATCATATAAACTATTTACAGCGAGCCCTGAAAGCATCTTTCGGAGAACTGACTGGGAAGGAATGGGAATAAACATAGATGGAGAATACCTAAACAATTTAAGATTTGCCAATGACATTTCTATGACATCCGAAGCATCTGACGAATTACAAAAGATTCTAACCGATCTAAATAAGGAAAGTAAAAAAGTAGGCTTAAAGCTGAACAGAACAAAGACAAAAGTAATGTTCAACGATAAAGTCCCCCAAAAGGTCATAAAGATAGAAGGCGAGATTCTAGAAGCGGTCGATGAATACATCTACCTAGGACAAGTAATAAAGCTAGAGAAAGACCATGACTACGAAATAAAACGACGCATAACGATAGGTTGGAAAACATTTGGTATGAATAGAGACATTCTTAAGAGCACCATGCCAATGTGCCTAAAGCGTAAAGTATACAACGGCTGCATAATAACAGTCATGACATGGATGCGAGACATGGAAATTAACCAAACGAGTTGAGAACCAACTCAGGATAGCCATGGAAATAGCAATGATAGAGATAACTCTAAGAGATAGAAAAAGATAAACATGGATCAGAGAGATGACTAGAATGACATTAGACAACTAATTAAGCAGCAAAAATGGAGATGAGCTGACCACCTAGCAAGAAAAGATGACAATAGATGGGTGAAAAGACTAACTGACTGGTGCCCATGGGACAATAAACGAAGTAAGAAAAGACCAGACACGAAATGGAGGGACGAGATAGAAAAGCTTGCCGCTAAGACTTGACAGGTGTTAGCACGAGATAGGTCGCCATGGAAGGAGATGGGAAAAGCCTTTATCCAGCAGTGGACTTATAATGGTTGATGATGTTAATGATGATGATATAAAGTATATGGCCGTGTGTTAATTACCATAATTAATTTGTGTGGTTAACAAACCAAAATTAGGAGTAAAGAAACTACTAATATTTATATAACAATATATTACATCTTAAATTATGTTTTTTTAAAATATTGACTGGGTCTGGTTAGTCACTCAATAGAAATCCTTACGTGACCAATATCTTTTGCCGTGTTGGGGGTGATCAATTAAAAATTTGGATAAATGGGTGATCAATGAATAAGTTATTTCTCACGCATTTTGTTGGGCAGTGACCACTAAAAAAGTCTGAATTTTCAAAAAACAAGTGTGAATGCTGCTGGACACAAACTAAAAGATCATTTAGCATAAACTTACATTAGAAATTGAACCCACCACTAAAAACATATTGGGGGTTGTGGATTTACAAAACAACAAAACAGCTGTTTTTCTAGATATAATAAGTAGTAAAAAAGGTTTTCAGTCCTTTAGCTCCATTTGTGCGGCCTGTACGCGTGATACATGCATAGCCATCCATCCAGCCAGACAGACCAACTTGGAAACTGAAGAGACCTATATTGACAGTTTTGGTTGACAGATAAGATCCTTATGCAAATACTCTCCACTTCACTGGAACAAAAGAATTTCTCCTCAAATCTGCTATCAAGCAAACGTCAGCAAGACAACATATAGTCGATTCAACCAACAATGCATATCATTTAGTTCTTTTATAAATAAATTAAATAACGAAATCCACATTATTATTTTCAGTCTGATCGGTTTCTTCTCTATCTAAACACCAATACTTTCTTTTTAAGCCAAGCCACACCTGGCAGCCTCAAGACGCTGATAAACTATGGATTTTTTAAGTTTTTAAAATTTTGTAATAGACTATAATGAAAAGCAATAACTTGCTCAAAGATCATTTTCGGGTTTTTTGTAACTGATGAAGTCTCCAATCTTACCCAAAGGTAACTAATTGGTATATTTTTTTAAATTCTAGCGCCTGAAACATGAAAGATAACATTTATAAAGCAAAATCAGCTCCGAAAAATGGAGCTACGTATGATAAAAGGAAATTAGCCAAAAAGCAAGCAATAAGATAACAAAAACAGGTTTGGTTAGTCGACCAATAGGCACCATCACGTGACCAACCTCTTTTGGAGCGATCCAATAAAAAAATCGGAAGAAATGGTGATCAATGAAGTGCTTACTTCTCTTGCCTTTTGTTCGGCTGTGATTAATAAAAGAAAGTCTACATTTTCAACGAAAACGTGCAGGAATGCTGCCGGACACAAATTAAGGGATCACTTTAGCATAAACTTACAATGCAAATTGAACCCCCCACTAAAAACCTATTATGGGGATATTTCTTTTAAAAACTCGTTGTACATACACACATAGCCAGCTAGACTAACTTGAAAACTGAAGAAACATATACCGACAGTTTTGGTGACAGGTTTCGTTGACGGTTTCTAACTACATTTAGAAGAAAGCGGAAAGGCAAAAATAATGTGCGAGAAAGAATTATTACAGAAGAAGGAAACGTTGTTTAGAGAGAAATTAAAATATGTGAAAGCTCAAATAAGAAGGGAAAATAGGATTAAGAGCCATATAAACGCGTGAGAAAACAGGAAGCGTACTCGATAAAGAGAAGAGACCCAGGATTGCGGATCCTGAGTCGCAAGCCAAGCAGGTTTCTCCACTTGGAAGATTAGCCTAACATATTCTTCCTAATCCATTTGGCTTGAACTCACTAGCTATCAAATATCTCTATTTGTCCAGGAGCATTAGGTCCAAACATTAAAATTAATTTAAATAAGCTGATTTTTGCAGGACATTTGCAATATGACACCAGAATCGCTATACTAAAAATCCCCTGGAATCCAACATGGCGTTCAAGATGGCCGCCGTATTTAGAGAGAATTTTGAAATAGTCATAAAATTGTAACCAAACCTGATATGAATATGTTTGCGGGTCTATTGCTATGTTTTAGAGGTTGGACAATTGATTAGAACCCACCCTGATGTGTTTGCAAGATAGTGTCACAAATTCAACATGGTTCCCAAGATGACTGCCGTATCTGGTAGTCCAAGAACTTTAGCATAAATGCCATAGTCAGGTTTAAGATTAATTCTAACCAGCTGATCTTTCATCAATGATAGCTATTGGTTTATAGAATAACACGTTAAAATCCGCTAAAATCCAAGTGGTACTCTTTGAGATTTTACCAATATGATGACCGAGTGGTTCTCACAGTATGATATACAAAGGACTGTATTGTCTAGCACAACCAGGGCACACTGGTGACGTCACTGCTGTAAGGCCCAGCATGGGGTTTTGTATTAGCTCACATTGTTTTCTGTTGAGTGTTCTAAATGGTGCCTTATGCGCTCCAAATTCTGTAAGACTGAATTGACAGGATGTGACAACGCGGGTAGAGCCCAGCCAAGCGTGACAGGGCTGAAGAAACCCGAAGGGTGTACAGATCACACGGGACTTAAGTGTAGGCTACCATAGGTGAATCTTGGTGTACCCCATACAGCAATAATGTTTCAGGTCGTAAAAGCATAAACCCTCGGCCTGTCCCATAATATATTGTTGAACTTGCTAGAAGTTGTCCTGCATTTGTCATATACTTATTCTTTAACCTATTTTTAGTTAAAGTTTCTATATCATTGATCATAAGCTTGTCATATTTTAGTTTGTCCCAAGGTTTAGCACTAGAGTTGCAACTGATCTATGCATCCTATGTGGTGAGGATGTGTTCTCATCAACTCAGGTATCAATTAGGTATGTCAACTATTATAAGTGCTAGCGTGAGGATGGGCTTTCTACTATATTGGAAAGTAAGGTTACCCCATTCTTTATTCATGAACAGTGCAGGGGATATTATACCCAGACACCAGAAAAAGGTAGAAGGGAGTTTCTCTACCCCCAGGGGAAGCACATTAAGATCAGTTATACCTCCATTCAACACCAAAGAAGATTCCTTATTCTGTTCAGAAACCATAATGTTATTAAAAAACAGACAAAAGAAATCATAAGTGGGGCATGGAAGTAAGAATGATAATCCAGGTGGCTCTTGCTTAGTGGCAGAAGACAAGAGATGACACGTTTCAATGTGATTCTCTTTTGAAGAAGTTAACTTGGTCTTCTTAATTGACTGGTGAAGTGTGCATTGCACATTGGATTCAAGTGCTTTCATGAATGCATGACACTGACGTGCACCTTTCCCATAGTGTGTGGCTACTAACACTGTCATAATTAGCAATGCCCTTCGTGTCAAGGGTGAGAAGGTCATCTGAATCCTCCTGAAAAGGATTACCAAACACTTTTATAACAGTGGTTAGCTGTTTTACTCGCTCTGTTGAGCCCTTTGCGTCTGTTCACAATTTTGATCTTCATTCTTGACATCTATGATTTCTCATACTCCTGAACTTACTTCGGGCCCACCAACCATCCATCTTTTGAGTGCTGATGGATCTTAAGTAAGGCCATTGTTATATATTAACTTAGTCACTAAAGGGTTAGAATACTTAAAGTATCCGGATCGTTGGTCAATATTACCTAATAGATTTAATTAAGAGAGTTGCTCATCATATTTTTGTAACCGAGAGGTATGTTCACATATATCCCTGTACTGAAAATTACCCAAGGCTGGCAGTTGTTTTTATGAAGCTATGTATAGAGACAATATATTGTGCCAATAAAAAACTTATGCAAGGTTAAGCCAAAAAAGGACGTTCGTCTGCCGTATTATTCAGCGAAAACGTATTCAGAAAATCTTTATTCGTCTCGAAATACACTAAAATGATATAATCCTTGCTTATACGAATGTAAAATAACGTTGATTCTATGCTGTGTTTTGCTATCGTATTTTACATCTATATAAGCAAAGATTACCAAACTTGCGTCAGAGAAAAACACCATAATTTCCGAACTACTAAAAACCACCACACAGACGAAGAATGTTTGTTTGTTTTTTATAGACTCCTAAACAGTTGCACCCTACAAGCTGAGAATGTGTGTACAAGAGTAACTGGCCCCCAGGGTGAACATAATATAGGTTTTGATGACCTATAATGGTCAAATTGGAATCAGGTCAATTTTGGTATTTTCAAATCTAACTGAGTCGGCTGCACTCTGAAGGCTGCAAATTTGTGTACAATGGTAAATTGACTCCAGGATGAACATAGGATAGTTGGTGCTGACTCCTGGTTACTTCTAAATGTCAATTTACGGTCAGGTGAATTTTGGCATTTTCAGATCTAACAGTGGCTAACGTTATTTTTATCCCTTGATGAGTCCCTGTGCAGAATTTTGTGCTTGTATCACGGCCAAAATGTGCAGTTTTGCCGCACTAAAATTAACAAAGTTTGACAACAACAACTGATAAAGATTTTCATATTTGTTTTCTCTTTTACATTCTGCAAACCTTTCAGTCGATAAACCATATTCATTTTCAAAAACGATTATTTGTTATTATTTCTTTTTAAAGAATTCTTTATCTTAAAACATTTCTTAATTGTGCTTTGCCATAGCGGGTTGGATCCGCGTCTGCTATCGGTGTTTATGTGGTCAATTTCACCAATATCGCCCATTAGGAATTAACAAAGTTCATTTCCCGTTGACAACAAATACTGATAAACATTTTTATATTTTTGTCAAACTCCAGTTGCTTGTAATTCGTGTCCTTACACCCCAGCCGCCATTGTGATCTATGTATAAATAGATTTATACATAATACTTAGATATATGAATGGAAATATGGGTGTGTATGTGAGTATGTGTGTGTGTGTGTGTGTGTGTGTGTGTGTAAATATATACACTGGTAGATCAATTAGTCCGCATGTATCCATGTTATACGCATATAGATGAATCAATAAGAATTATTTATTTATTTTTCAACATAATCTTCTTTAAAATGTACGTCAATTTACGGTTACCACAATTTTGGTGAGGTCAGGTGAATTTTTGCATTTTCAAAATAGGTTAGTTTTTTGCATTTTCAAATCTAACGGCGTCATGGGCTTCAAATGTGTATACATGGGTAACTTGACCACAGTATGGACGTAGGATAGGTAGCGCTGACCTATTTTGACATATAAAGGTCAATTCAGGGTCAGGTCAATTTAGGCGTTTTGAAACCTAAGTGAAATGACTGTACTCTACCGGCTGCAAGATTGTGTACATCGGTAACTTGATCCCAGAATGAATATAGGATAAGTAGCAATGACCTCGGTGACCTCTAAAGGTCAATTCATGATCAGGTTATTTTGGGCATTTTCAACCAACCTGAAGGGTTGGGATCCTACTTTGAGAAGCTGTGTTAGAATTTACTACATGATCTTTAAGTATTGGTTAAGTATTGGTTACTTCTTTTCCCCGGAAAACACCGGGTGCCCCAGCTAGTACATAATAATCTTGAAATACTGGGATATCGATTAGTGATAACCCCATGTTTCTATCTTCATTAGTTCCCTAGTTCCGAGTTATTAAGCTTCAGAAAATGTGATGAACGGGTCAGGCCGGACGAGGTCTGTCCGTATCAGGCGGGGTCGGGTTGTTTTTGAAACAATCTATATGAATGCTATTGAATAGGGAAAACTGAATGCTTCTATCTTCAATAGTTTCCGAGATATGGGACAGTTCTGTGGCCAATACATCTGATAAGAGCGACCTCGCCTACGGCTCTACATCTTGATTTTCAAGTGGCTAATGTTATTTTCTATCGACTAACCCTTGATGAGTCCCCGAGCAAAATGTCCCCACATACGGCAGCCATCTTGGGATCCATGTTGGATTTGTGAGCCTATCATGCAAAAAATATCACATCAGGATGGGTTCTAATCAATTTTCCAACCTCTAAAACATAGAAATAGACTCACAAACATATCCATGTCAGGTTTGGTTGGAATTTTATGACTTTCAAAATACTGTCTAAATACGGCGGCCATCTTGAACGCCATGTTGGATTTCTCGGGAAGCTCCATTGGGATTCCAGGTGATATTTAGTATTTCTGGTGTCATATTGCAACTATCCTGCAAAAATCAACTTGTTTAAATTACTTTTGAAGTTGACCATAGTATCTGTGCTAAAGTTCTTGGGTTATATACTATAAATTATATTTTGTAATCTACGATTGTACAATTAAAAAAATATATATGCAGTGCCCGTTGCAGACTTTTTTAGCGGTGTGAAAACGTTGGAATAGAAAGTTGTAGAAATGGTTTCTATGTGCTAATCATCTGGATAATTAAAATGTATCACAATGCCTGTATATATGATTCAACAGTCAACATAAAAGTGGTGAGGTAAATAAAAACGATCCATTATCAAAATGGAATTTACAGCGATTAGAAAATAAAATATGTATACAAAGTTTAAATGAATTAGATTTCACCAAAATAATTAAATAGATTTTAAAAAAAGGATTCGCTTCGTTCCAAATGATTTTTAGATTAATCGAGGATAAAATACTTTTGCATATTTAAAAATATTTCATTAATTTTTCTTCGCGAGTAAAAAAGAGTCTTTCAGCAAATACGTATTATTTTTTCATTAATTCTTCTTCACGAGTAAAATGGTCTTTCTTCAAATACGTATTTTTTAAATTTCTAACTTAAGAACTTAAAGTGAACGTTATACTTACTTATTTCGGTTATCTCTCGTTTAATGTGAACGTTATACTTATTTCTTTCTGTTATACTACTTTCTGAAAATTGTGTTCTAAAGAGCGGATGTCAAGGGAGATAATTTAAGGAAGCTTTTGAATAAATATCTTTAATTTTCTATTTATTTTTATTAGATTTTTCGAGAACTGCTGATCCAAACAACTTCAAACTCTACATTGCACTGTCTTCTGTACTGAATAATATATCTGGCGAATGTCAACTCCGTAAAACGGCCAGTTCTCAATAAATCTCGTTGCACACACGCACGCAGAGGTGGATGTATTCAACTGTAGTGTGACGCTGTGTTTCGTGCGGCGCTCGCTCCCATTTGAAAAGCATTGGTGCTTATGGGTTTGTGTTGTCTTTAGGGTGGTCAATTGTGGTGAGAAATGAAAGGACAAAAATTAACATCGGATGGGGGCGGGTAGCGGTGGCGACAGAAAGTCTGCAGAAGAAGACTAGCAGATTTCTACACAAGACAATTGGACGTGTTTGGTTTTTTCTCCCATCAGCATATAAGTATTTAGAGATTTTTTGTTTTATACACTTTGAACGGGTTGTTCTCTCTTTCCTTGAGCTGTGTTACAACTGGTTCTGAATATAAATGTATATACATCCTCTCCACATAATTATTTATGGCGTCTGGTATTCTTTCCTATTACCGTTTGTTTTCCTTCTGGCCAACGCATAGAGACATACATATAGACAAACACCTATATGTTGTCATGTCTTCTTAGCCTCCGGAACGACGGACACTGAGCTACGCTTATGAAATATGAAAAAAGAAAACATACTTGCTAGGCCAGGAAAGAAAATCGTTGAAATAAAAACTGGGAGAAAAACGAAAATTGAAGAAATAAATAAAAGATACACAATGATGGAAAAATGTTAACAGCAGTCACAGAGAGATGAAAGAAACAAGCTCTAATAAGACTTGTAAAATATGCAGTAAAACTATTAAGCCCACGAGAAAAGGAAGTGCAAAAGACGGAAACCAAAGAAAATAAAACAGGTCTGGTTAGTCACTCAATAGAAACCGCCACGGGACCAACGTCATTTGGCAGCATTCCGTGTTGGGAGTGATCAAATAAAAAAAATGTAAAAAGGGATGATCAATGAATAAGTTACTTCTCTCGCCTTTTGTTGGGCTGTGATCAATATACAAATCTGAATTAAAAAAAACACAAACTAAAAGATCAATTTAGCACAAACTTACATTGAACCCCCCATTAATACCCTTTTAAGGAGGTGATTTACAACAAACGAATAACCAGTTCGCCCTACACATAATAAGGAGTAGATGTGGAAATTCTCAGCCCTCTAGCTCCATTAGGGCGTCCTGTACGCGTGATACATACATAGCCAGCTAGACCAACATAAAAACTGACGAAACCTATGTTGACAGTTTTGGTGACAGATTTGGTTGACGGTTTCTAAATGAATAAGACAGGATTTAATAAGGGAAAGAGATGAGAATGTTTAGATATTAGAAGAAAGAAGGAAAAAAAGCGGAAGAAAGACAAACACGAAATATCAAAGTTATATATTTGTCGAGTTATCCATATTGCTTCCGAACAGACGGAAAATAGAAAAAGAAAACTTAATAATGTGGCTGCTGTTATTCAGCATCGGGCAGCTGAAAATAAACACGACACACATGAGATAGGAAAATAGGAGAACCGATGTTTATGTATTAGAAAAAAGCTAAGTTATTTGCTTTTTTTTATTCAGGAATATTATTATCACTGTTAGCGTCGTTGTTTACTGAATTTCTTTTTACAATCCTTGGAAGAGGTTGTAATAACGAACGAATAAATATATATATATATGTCTGAAAACCTTCTCAATACCTAACAACGAGAAAAGAAAAAAAAATATTTTTAAAAATCTCACTTACTGGACAGCATGCCCTGTTTCTCCCGGACCCTTCCATGGAAGTGAAATGTCCCGCCGAAATGTCTTTGTCCCCTGACCATGTGATTTTACCCAGATTTACCGGATTAGTCGTCCACAAATTCTAACCAAACATTT
>VCCN01005310.1:2506536-2518863 GCA_006491835.1 Architeuthis dux | reverse complement strand
ATATATATATATATATATGTGTGTGTGTGTGTATATATAGGGTATATAGGGTATAATATGGTACCTATGATGCATGTTTGTATAATTACGCATATTTACAAATGATCTCTATGAATGCTATAATGCGAGCATTTTAGCGCTAAGCATAATTAACAAAGGCAGGTTTCAAGTCTATTTTTAAACAATGCATGCTACAGAAGAACCTCCAACTGATGTGGCCAAATACACAAGGAACCAATGTTGGCCTACAGACGAAATGGTGCCCGTACACCCGAGATAAGGAAATAATCGTTTAATCACATGTTTTTCTATCTTACTTTTGCAACATTAATTAACGATGAAATTAGAGAAACACCAGTTCTTCTCAATTACCATAGAATACACCTTCAAAAGCATTTCCAGGTTTCTTGTATGAGAATTTAAAGGCAATATTTAACGAATATGTTCCATATTGGCCTTTTTTAAAATTAATAATGAGGATCTGATATGTTATTTTGATGCAAGTTTTACAAGCAGTTTTGATAAAATCGTGTATACACACACATAAAAGAACGATTCCAGTTTTGATTCGAGGAATGTTTTGATGTCTTAAAATAGCTGGGACTGCTGACTGGACAAGTAATTTCGAATAGAGCGAAACAAAGATAGTCTGAAGGTGACAGGTCTGGAAAATACACTGCATGTAGAAGGACTTCGCATCCCACCTCCATGATTGTTTGCTGAACTGCATTTGCAAATTGATGCAAGATGTTGTCATCCAGCAAAATCATCGGTCGACTACATAGCCAAGGGAAACATATTGTCACTTCACATGCGTCATTGAAACGAGCCAAACACAATACGCACTGATTAAAACCCATTTCATCACTAATCGGCAGGAATGTTGAACTACATAATGAATATCCTCCCACGCAGCATCAATTTGCGCTATTTCAGAGACGGAAAACGCAGTCATAAACGCGGGTGGTCGACGAGATCCGAAAACAAAAATGGTGGAAATCTTTGTTGAGGGTATTGTTATACAAGAGTCATCCTACTGATAAGATTGAATAATACGCCATTTGGATTAATACTATTGTTAAGAATCGGAATTCTATCAACAAATTGTTGACTTTCCCGGCGATGAGAAACGTACACGAAAATACGTGAAAACATTCGACATTCGTACTTTTGAAACAACACGCAACCTTTCTCCGATATTGAATATTTCAACAAACTTTATACAAACTGTCCTTTTTTGCCACAAAAATAAAATTGAATAGAAAGGCTGCATCAGATTGAACATAATAGATTTCTATTTCAATTATCGTCTGTTCGCTTTGATTTTGAAACGGGCTTGTTTTCGACGTTCGACAAATTTGTTACAGTTCAGCTGACGAACCAAGGAACACAATAGAACGCAATATACGACTATGAATTATTATATTGGATCAGGCTGGACAGTTAATGCACTGTTTTTATTTCTCCGATGTTACAATTTATCTACACCCTACTACTTAGACGGATGAATATAGACCATTGCAAAACTATTATTACAGTGGTGCGTTTGCATCAAAAGCTCTATTATTGCATTGGTAATATTACATTGAGCTACATCAAAACTTATTATTATATTGGTAGATCGCCCATACAACATAGAACAATATTACAAGGTGTTGAATTACAACCTATATTATTATATTGGTACCGGGACTATTCGACGTAACCTGATTATTACATGGAGTTGCATCAAAACCTATATTATTACATTGGTACCGGGACTATTCGACGAACATAATACTACATGGCGTTGGACAAACCTATATTATTAGATTGGTACGGTGACTATTTGACGTAACCTATTAATTACACGGTGTTGCATCAAAACCTATATTATTACAATATACTAAATCTACAGATATTTAATGATTGCATTAATAATGATCTCGTTCGCCAGTGAGCCAGGTATTGTCGCCCGACAAGCCAAGGAGTGGAAAATGGCCAAATATCGCTCACTGACCGATAGGTACGAGTTTGTACCGGTTGCGGTCGAGACGCTTGGCGTGATTGGCCCCAAAGCATTGAAGCCCATTTGTCGAAAAGGTTCCAAAGCTGCTCAACGCCACAACGAACCGCGCGAGACCAACTTTCTCTTCCAGCCTGTGTCGATGGCAGTCGTCCCTGGCAACACGTTATTCATAGTGACAGTGGGAGCAGACAGTGTTGTCTGTTAAAACAGAAAAAAAACAACAAAAGTATGAATAACTAAAAACTAACTGATAAAAAGAAAATACTTTCTACTCACATAAATCACTGGCAAAAAGAGCTACGCTGATAATATAATGATTATTTTGAACTCAATGACATCTTAATCCTTTAAACTCATTTATATTCATCTTACAATTTATTTTGCCGTAGTGAATATTCGTATATTCCCACCGTGATGTATTAGTGTATTTTTTTCAAGCGGACTATGATTGATTATAATGTGCGTTTTTCAAGGAAAATAATTCAATCTTTAAATCGCTTTATGTTTTTAGGCATAGATCATGTTATTTTTTTTTAATTTTAAAATAAATATATTTACTAATCAATATGTAATGGCTTTGCGAACCATTTCAGCGAAAAGAAACATGTGATTATTTGATAGTTGTGTTTATAAAGAATGTAATATGTTATCCCAATCGAATTAAGAATTAAGTTTTAGAAAATAACATACATGAATTGACTATAGATAGAGACGATTCTTTCTTATTAACCCAGAATATATCGATTCTTTTCACGGTAGGTAATCAAAAGCTGACTGGACAACCTATGTATATACTTTCAGGTGGAATCTGTTACATTAGCGGTACTAAATACGACCGAATAACCGTGAAGATTGTTATGGTCATCAATGGATGAAAAAAAGGATATTGGAGATCAGCAAAGCTAGCAGTTAATCTCTTCTAGGGCATTTTTAATTACAGTATCTGTTTTCATTAATTTGGCGGTGATCGCCTCAAAGAAAAAGTCCTGATTTTGAAAGATTTCGTACATTCGTGGATATTATAAAAATATGAAAAATGGTATAAGAAGCATTTACACTAACTACAATAATTTAAAAGTCAATCTCAGCCAAGTCAAACTCGAAAACCTGAAATAGCAGTTAGAATATCTTCGAGATAAAGAAAATGCATATTGACGCCCACTTCCTTAGTCTTCCAAAGACTATGTAACAAAAATAAAGAGAGTAGGTCATCTGTAAAAAGAAAAAAAAGTAAACATTGTAAATAGGGATGTCTTTCAACATTATGAATGGAGGTCAACTGCAGCGTGTGCTTATCAGCGGTGACAGATGCCAGAAGGATGACCCGCTGCTGAGACAGAGTCTGTAATAACTTCATCCATTGATGGCAGATGCCATCGTAAAAAGAAGATACATTCTTCTAATAAAGATCTGTATTCTTGTTCATGTATTATTTATTTAGAGGCGCAAATTTATTTTATACGGATAAATATAAATGCAACCAATGTATATTGTGCATGTGGGTGTGTGAGTTTGTTCATATGTATATATGTGCGTGTGTGTGTGTGCTGTTATGTGTGTGCGTTTGTGTGCGTTTGTGTGCGCCTGTATATGGGTCATGTAGCATAAGGCTTATCAGCATGGAATACAGATTTTGAAATTTAGCTGAATCTGCTCATAGCCACTTCGCACATGAATGAGGCATGCATCCACTTCTCCCTGCACTCTGTTTCATAACCAGATATCTTGAGAAAATACCACATAACTGTTATGCCACATGACTAACGGTGAAGAGAGTGAGTGAGCAAACCACTCTCCCATAACTTCCTTACCTGCTTACTCAGTATCAAAAAGAAGCTGTTAACCAAATAGTCAATCTTGACAGTGGCCAGTAACGTATATATATATATATATATATACATATATATATATGTGTATATATATATATGTGTGTATATATATGTGTATATATATATGTGTGTGTGTGTGTGTATGTCTATATGTATTAGAAACCGTCAACCAAAACCGTCACCGCAACTGTCAAAATAGATTTCTTCAGTTTTTGAATTGGTCCAGCTGGCTGCCTATGTATGTATGTAGGTAAGTATATACGCGTACATGTCGCAACAGTGGAGCTAGAGGGCTGACAATTTCAACATGTATTCCTCGTTATGTCTAGAAAAATCGTTTTTGTTCTATTAACCGCCACACCATAAATAGAAATTTCATCTTTACTCAACTCCATATTACTTGTGCAGTCTGTCAACTCCAGTACGTCGTTTACAAGCCACGTGACAATTCAGAAGCAAAGAAAATGAATTCTAACGAGACGAAATCGGTCAGCATTCAAACACTCGGACAGGATGATTACTGGCAATCAGAATGAATTGCTTGCGAGAATACAAAACGGAAAGATCGTGGCCAGCAGGACAACCTTCAATATCTCAATCTAATGGGCGAATGTGTGCGGTTGCAATCTGTGGAAATTATTCAATATGGATTACTCGAACATGGTCAAACCGTTACTGCGCTGTGCTACAGTGAGCAATTAGCTCGTTTGAATGACACATTGGAAGAGAAAATGCGTTTTCTCTGAACAAGTCGGCTGTTGGTTTTGCTGCATGACAATGACCGTCCTCGAGTTATAAATACAACTTTGATGTCGATCATCGAGCTGGAATAGGAAGTTTTTCCACTTGTTGAGTATTTTCAAGACCTGTCACTTTCAGGCTATCACAGCCTCCGCACCATGCAGTACTCTTTGTCTCATGGCGTTCAGGATATCGAAAGATTCCTCGAAGAATTCATATCGAAGAATTTAAAAACAGAAACGTTTTTATTCCTTTTGTTATTTTGATGGAATATATAATTTAGTTGCAAGGTTGGATAAGGTCATTGAAATTACTTTGATGGCTGAATAGGTATGCTATGATGCTATGATGCTAGGAACTTATATGAATAATATAAAATGTTGCTAAACGTGCTGGAAACGTTTGCAACAACCTACTCCTTTGTTTAACGTTGTACGACACAAAGCCAAACAGGGCCAACTGGATATTAGGAAGATTGAGCAGCGCCAATTCTTTAAACATTGTGAGCATACCTGATTTGAAAAATCAGCTTACGAAATCGTCGGCCCGGTTGGAAATACGCAACTATTTCAAACACCAACCAGGCCGGGTTATTCGCTTATTAATTTGGCACGGCCTCATCAGTAGAGATCGAGCAAGAATTGAACTTGATACACCAGCTAATTCCTCGTTGATAGAAGCTTTCTAAATAAGCTCCCAAACCCAACGTTGATAATTTAAATGAAAATCGATCCTTCGATATGCAATTTTGCGTGAATATTAAATCCTTTATGTGACCTTGGTTATCAGTGCAATATGGAATTTGATCCAATCTAAATTCAAGAGAGAAGCACCACAAACCTGAAGTAATTTCTTTATTCAGGAATTGATTCTAAAAGCACATGTTTTGATAAAAATCGCAATATTTCAGTAATCAATTAAGTATTCGGATTAATATCGTGATTATTGTTCTTTTGATCAGCACTTTTCATCCACATGCGTTCTTCAAATTAACTTCGGGGTATCTTGCATCTGGTAATCTTGAAGGAGTTTCCAACAGATTATTTATCGTGTTTACCATTCCGAGTGAGAACGATGCGTTCTATACATTATATTTTCGAACTGGGGTGAGGGCGGACATTCGCAGATTTAATAGTCAACACGGTACTACAAATAACAAATGTCAGGATATTAGTACAAATATTCATAGAATAATCACAAGACATTATTTCAGAACTTTAAATAACATTGGAGTATTTTTGAATACGTAACACGCAATAACATTTGAATTATTTAAGAGAAGGCTGACTAATTAGCTTCACCCGCCCGAGTATTAAGATTCGACCCAAGAAGCAAAGACAAAGATAAAATGTGAGATTGCTTTTAATCCAAAGGAAATTAATGAAATTCCTGAAGATTAAAAGAGAAGAATGCCAATCAATTTTTTACAGAAATATTGCAGAGCCACTAAAATTAATAAATGTCTTGATAAAATCAATGATTCTATTTATTGCCGGAGAAAAATATTGATTTGAAATTGCAATGCTGCCACCTTGTTTACGGTCGCCGAATGATTAAAATAGGATCAAAGGTTCTAATAGAATAACTCGGGGCTTATTTCAAAATGCTAAATGAATTTTTGGCAAATATCTTCACTGCTAATATCCAACATATTGAAAATAATTTCATGAAAAGGAATGCATTGATTCTGAGAATAAGTATAATTTAATATTGTGATTTATCTACCCTCAAAATGAACTGAGAACCAACTTAGAATCGCAAAGAGCAATGGAAAGAGCAATGCTAGGGATAACTCTAAGAGATAGAAAAATATCAATATGGATCAGAGTGAGGACTAGAGTGAAGGATATTATACAAATAATTAAACAAAAATGGAGATGGGCTGGTTGCCTAGAAAGAAGAGAATGGAGATAGGCGGGACACTTTGCACGCAGAGATGACAACAGATGGATTAAAAGAATAACCAATTGATGTCTATGGGACAGTAAACGCAGTAGGAAAAGACCAGTCACAGGATGGAGGGATGAGATAGAAAGGTTTGCCGATAAGACGTGGCAGAGATTAGCACAATCACGGTCGTCATCGAAGAAGATGGGAAAGGCCTTTATTTTTACTAAAACAATGAAGCTTGAAGTTGGTTTGACTGAGTCGGTAACTTCTTTTGATAAAAGGTAAATCAATGGTATTTTGGCAATGCTTTCAAAATATCACATCTTGAAATGAAAAAAAGGGAGAAATATAAAGAAAAAGATTGAAGATAATTGGAAAGCTATTTTATTTATTTACCTCCCCACGGGAGCAGATACGTTATATGGTTAGTTTGAGGAGGGACCTCGTGTAATATTATTGTAATGGGATGGATGTCTACTTTGGATAATAACCGATAATAATTGCAGTAACAGAGAAAGAAGAAAATATGGTTTAGGATGCGCCTAAATTATAAAATGCATGGTTAGGAACAGAAAAATTAATAGGCAAACAACTATCGGACACATATTATATACCTATACTAAATTTGTGAAATAGTGAAGTCTGAATTAAAAGAAAATCAATTTCTAATTAATTACTTAATCTTAAAATAATTAAATTGAAGATTTGTCTCGCGTGTATATGAGTTATGCTGAGTATATAGAAATTGAACGTTAGTTCAGGATTTCAAAATAATGGCTAGTTTGGAAGGTTAAAAGTTGAATTAGGAATTTACAAATTGTAAACGAGTAATAATATATATAGGAATTTGAAGCCAACTTGCTTCGATCTTCTGGCGTCCTGCGCTATGGCCTCCTGGCCCCGGTTGGGAACGCAAGGGATTTGTGAGAAGAGACCCCCCCTATCTCTCTCTCACTGTGTGAGGCAGGATTAGTTAAACAATTAGACAGGAAATTCGTCCGCGAAGTTAGTTCGGCCGGCCAAGTAAAGTTGTTTGTAAAAAGAAGCACTTAGAATAAAATTGTTATAGAAAATAAGGATGCCTTTGTTTTAAGTTATCAATTGAAAAAAGAGACACCCTTCTTTCAGCGACAGCTTACTACTACATACGAAAGATGACACGTGTACAATTGTATGCATACACACATATATATACACACAACGGAAGTCCTGCAAAACACATAGATGTTATGGCAAGACACAAGGACTACACACAGTAGTATAACAATGTGAGAGTTGTCTATTCAGCGGAACTTTATGAACGTTACAATGATGTCCTTACGATAGCAATAGACGAAACTCTTGCCAAAGGGTGTACATACAATCATATATACCCAACAAAGTAACACCCACTCTTTTTAGTGTAATATAACTCCTTTTTTAGTGCCGTGACCCCTACTAGATAACACTCAGACGCGTACGTGTGGGTCGAAGCAAAATAGCCCCGGAGACGGATCAAAAGGAACCAGGTTGTTTCATTTATGCTGTGTCTCGCCCGAAGACGAAACACGACGGATCCCAGGAAAAATGCCTGGAAGCGATGTAGTAAATGAATTTTAATATTTGTTACCAATGTGTGTGATTATCCCCGACCGTTGACAAGCAGAATTCTTCAAACGACATGAGATTGAAAATGAGAAATCCCTCGAACACCCACATATATATATATATATATATATAATCAGTGTACATCAAATTGTCACATTACTGTGTCAGAATAATTCATTAGACCGTGGTAATTTGTAGAATGCTCAATACCTGGGGTAGAGCCGTAATATACATGATATTTCTTTATTGATCCACAACGAGTTGTACAATTGGTTTCACTCTCTGGATTATTATATATATAAAAACCTATAGGCATTGAATACACTAAGAAGCCCTAATTTTGCAAATACAGGGTAGGGAATTTTGTTTACATCTGCCTGCTTGTTCACCTTCAAAAATTAGCTTTCAAAATATTGGATTTTAAGTCGCCACCAACATCGACATCAACCAATGGTGACAGTAGGAAATGTCTTTGTATCTCAGCCACGATGCTAGTCTGGTTTCTTATTTCCTTAATTACGACAAACACATGTATTGTAATTAATATTACTATATCCTTTGTTTTCGGTGATTATAATGATACCGATTATGATGATGTTGCATCAACAACATATTCTATTTGTACGCCATAGTCTTTATTTTATTTTGCTATTTCCTTCAACATAATCTGTATCAAGCATGTCGACATGGAACTGGAATTAGAAGATTATGAAACCAATTACCCGGAGGCTTATCCTGTCAAATCTGTTACAAATCCCAGTATTAGGTATTATGTTTTGCAATGTTTGCTAATATTTTTCTAACATTTTGTTAAAGGTTTTTCTCTGGGCAGCTTTTTTAAAGACTAGGCTATCATTCAGGGAACTGTCAAAGTCTCTACACAATTACATTTTTTTTCATTTCAAATTAAATCTAACAGTTCGGGAATAACTAGCTCGCAGTCTCAGAATCGTTATAATTTCTTTTTAAATTCTAGCGAATACAAATAACGTTAAAGCAATTCTTAAAATTTACTTGAAACATAGTGGAATTCTGCTTATATTCCTTCAAAATAAAGATACTGGGCAAGAAATATCTGCCGTCTGATACTGAGCGATCAATACATTATTGATATTTGCCATTTGTTTCTATTTCCTGTGATATGAAAGTTTCATTTTTTTATATAGTAAGATTAAGGTTGATATAAACAACAAACACGGTAGGTATTTAATTAAAATTTGACCCATTTGAAGCAATAACTTTTTTCAATGATACTCTAATGATAATATGCATTCTCTATATAATTATTTACATTTAGTGGTTACAAATGCATAACAGGGCTGAATTATTATTGAATCTTTTCTTTCTTTCAAAATGATTGAAAAGATACTTTTAGGTAAACTGTCAGGTGAATATACAGCGACAGTCAGCTGAGAGGTGTGGGGTTTGGTACTGTCATATCGTAATATATTCAGGTCATGTGGCATTCATTTTTCAAATTGTTAACCTTTCCTATTGTCTTAATGACCTAATATGGTTGAATATGTGGGAGTTCTAAAGTCTCCAAAATGTGCTCGGACCATTGGTCGTGCTTCGTTGGCCACTGATGTCGAACCGGTTTGGGCCTCCCTCAAGATTTATTATTGGTATGCATATTTCCAGACACACATCTATTGCACCAACGCTAAACAGTTTGCAGTGTAGTAGTGTTCACTCCAAATGTGTTGGCGACGTTATCAGCAGATTGTGTCCTAATTTAAAATCGTATTGACGCGATCCATGTCTTAACAGTGAGCCAGCCATTAAACTCCACAAAGAAGGGTAACTATTAATGTCGGTACACAAATATCGGCAAAAACATCTGGAAAATCTGAATAGATTACGCTAGATTACGATTTTCAATACCGTTAGGTTCAATCAAGATTAGTATGCACCCCCTCCCTCCGCTTCGAGGCAAGGCATCTCGCTACAGATTTACCTATATTAAATGAAAGGCCTCAATATTCGAATGTTATTTATTTTTAAAAATAAATATATTATGCAGATGCATGGAACGTTTAGTAGACAATGAAGCATCTACGACAACGGTGAGACGCAAATTGTAGCCGAGGCGTTTCATTTTCACTTCGCTCTAATACATTCGGTAAAGGCATGAAACCACGTTTCTATCACGCTATTTCCTATTGTTACATTTTAAAATAATAGTTATCTTGGTCCTATTATCAAACGATAGTTGAATGAGAAAAGAGTTGATGGGGGAGCAAAGCACTCTTTAATAACTAGATACTCTGCTCGATCCAAATCATTTTTGTACGTGTGTATCTTGATTGCATTTATTTTTAGTTTAATCATGGCGTACTGATCCGACTTTGGTAAATAAGCCCTTTTTCATATGGATGTTTGCAAAATAAAATAGTTCTAAAAATAAAGGTACAAGTTAATTAGTAGCTTCGTTTTGTTTGATCGCCGGCCTGCACAGACTTTAATTAACTACGATGTAAAACCCAACCCTTCGACTCCAAAGAGTTTATATCTCCAGTTAACTTGCATATAAATACTTCGATTCAGTTGTAAAACCAGTGATTAATGTTTGATCCTTATTCACATAAGCCAGAGGTAAACACTGTTCATCTTTATATGGGCTTACCTTCGCTACATTAATAATAGCTGAGCAAATACAAGACTTCCTTAATTATATTTGTCAGACTATTACTCTTTTGACATAGAGGAAAAGAGTAATAGTCTGACAAATATAATTAAGAAGAAAGGAGATAATCGCGACCTCGACAACTACCGCCACTATTACCTATTTAAACTATTCACACAAATACTTACAGACTAACAGGCACTCTAGATGAAAATCAACCACGCGAGAAGCGGCTACTCAACAATAAATCAGCTAGAATATAACAAACCACTTTCTTTGGCCTTTGTAGATTATAAAACGTATTTAATTCGGTAGAACACACGGCGCTCTTCAACTCAATGCGAGAGCAAGGTGTTAACGAGAAATACATACAAATCATCCAAAACATATACGAACATGACACTGCAATAATTAGACTACATAAAGATACAAACACGATACAGATAGCAAAAGAAGTAAGACACGGGGATACACACTCACCTAAACTATTTACAGCGAGCCTTGAAAGAACCTTTCTGAAAACTGATTGGGAGGGAATGGGAAAAACATAGATGGAGAATACTTAAAACCACTTGAGATTCGCCGATGACGTTTCCATGACGTCACAAGAATTACAAAACATGTTGACGGATCTAAACAGAGAACGTAAAAAGTAGGCTTAAAGATGAACAGAACAAAGACAAAAGTAATGTTCAACGATAAAGTCCCCGACGAGGTCATAAAGATAGAGGGAGAGGCCCTAGAGGTGGGTGAATACATCTACCTAGTACAGGTAATAAAGTTCGATAAAGACCATGAAAGTGAAATAAAACGACGCCTAACGATAGGTTGGAAAGCATTCGCTATGAATAGAGACATTTTGAAGAGCACCTTGCTAATGTGCGTAAAGTATACAACGGTTGCATATTATCAGCCATGGTATACAGGTGCGAAATATGGAAATTAACAAAACGAACTGAAAACCAATTTAGAATCGCACAGGGAGCCATAGCAATGTTAGGATAACTAAGAGATAGAAAAACATCAACATGGATAAGAAGGGGGACTAGAGTGAAGGATACTGTACAAATAATTAAACAGCAAAAATTGAGATGGGCTGGTCATCTAGCAAGAAGAGATGACAAGAGATGAGTCAAAAGAATAACCGATTGATGCTCATGGGACAGTAAACGCAGCAGGAAAAGACCAGATACAAGATGGAGAGATGCGATAGAAAGGTTTACCGGTAAGACGTGGCAGAGGTTAGCACAATCGATGTCGTCATGGAAATGCCTTTATCCAGTAATGGGCTTATGATGACTGATGATGATGCAGCTTGAAAGACTAAAGATTTTGCTGGAAAACAAATGTTTTCGTTTTTTATTAATATAAAAAGTTTTATATTTATATAAGTGTTGCAGTTTTAAAGAATTTGAGATGTTACTATGTAAATTTGTAAAGGTTTTACATACAGAAATGTTATTTCTGTTTATTCAATTATTTCATTATATATCATGTACGTCAATTATTCACAAATAATATATTTTACACAGAATTAGATATTACAGTATTATAGGATTTTCTTGTTGGGATCATAGTTGTTGCCATGGAACTGTTTTGGGGATTTAAAAAAGAAAACAGTTATTTTGTCATGGTTCCCCAGCTCA
>VCCN01005310.1:2461538-2472613 GCA_006491835.1 Architeuthis dux | reverse complement strand
TAATTATGACCGCTGTTCTTTAGTCGCATGCATTTTATGTTGTGCGAATGTTTTCAATAAACTGTTCTCGGTGCGGATTGGACACCACTTGCAGTACCTGCTATGTGTCACACACAACGATTTCAACTTGACTACTCGAATCAAGATCTAGGTATCGAGTAATGCTCTACTCAAGTATTGTTTAAATCAAAACCACTCTGACGTCACTCAACTATCAACCATATATACACCTTGGCCATCAGAAATGGTAAGAGGTGACATCATAGTAGTAGTGAAAGTAGGCATAGTTTTCTACAGAAATACTCAATTTATTAGTGAGAGAAATGACTTTAACTTAGCTTCAAAACGTCTGTTCACGCTCATTCGTACGTATAGTGACAACAAGATCTGGCGGTAGGGGGAAATAGAACTCATTTTACCACTACTCCACCACCTTTCCGCTCAGCATTAATCATTCTTTGCACTAAAAAATCGATATCATCACTAACATTTCTGATTTGTTTTATTCGAGTGCAAATTCCAATGTCATTGCTTAAATTGCATACTCTTTGGATTACTGCTTCCACATCCTTGTCATTTTAGATTGTGCATCTTGTTTTTCTTAATTAATTAGTTTACCTATAAACCACTTTAAAATTGTGCAGGTGAAATATTGTAGTATCTTAGCTATTACGAAACATAGAAGGAATAGTCAGATTTTTGGGAAAGATATATCTTTCTAAATTGACCTCAGCTAGTAATTCTCCTCCTACAGCTAGCTATTACCTTCCAGCTCTTCATTGCGTTCGATGTAAATTTGAACGGTTTCTCCAATGTTGCCTTATTCAAGGATTCGAAACTCTAGGGTTGATGAATCTTATCATCAGTTTCATCTCTATCTACACATTTAGATATTTGATAATCACTATTAAAACATACAAGACTAAGCTCAGCTTAAGAATACACTTACGTCGTTTCAAATTCTGAAATGAACTATTTCCATTATTACAAATATTGGTACTCTTGTAATAGTGAGGTCCATGGCGTAATATGCGTACAAGACTAAACGTTATTCCTCTTGCATTGTTGTATTGAAATAAACTATTAATATAAATTAATAAATACATTTGTATAAAATTGTGTATAACATTATTGTTATTAAATTGTTTTGCATTAAAATGTTTTATATTAAAATAACTTATTAAATAACTTTGTATAGCATTGCGTATCAAAATAGTGTTATTAAATGGTTTTATATTAAAAGAAATTATTGTTTTTCGTAGTTTTTTGATAAAATGTTTGTGTTTAGTAAGGGATTATTTCTTGTATGTCTGGACTCCAAAATTCAAATGAAACCTTGCAAGGGACCCCACTATTACAAAAGTACCCAAATATTATCCGACTACTTTCTTCCTCCATTTTTCGTTCCTTTTTATCGTTTTAGTCGATCCACTTATGTGTCTTTCGATCAAACTGGGGAATTTGGATTAAAGAAATAGTTTCCGATGAAAATCAAACCTGCATCCCATACCCCAGGAGCTTGTATTTCATGGACGCCACCATAAAACATTAGGCTCCCAAAACTGGTATCATCGAGTGGGGTTTTGTAATTTGATTTATTATTCCGAATTCCAGCATTTATCAATAATATTAATATAGCTGGTCTCATGGAAATTCCAGGGATTTTGATAATTAGAAATATAGCATCATTACTCTGTTATATGCATTTCGGCAATTAAAACATATACATTTGCCTAAGGACATTTGCCATTAGTCCTAACTTCCAAAAAAGTAAAGTTATCACCTATAGTCTAGAAGAAATGGTGGCTAACCTTGACGTTTGGTGTGCAGTGGTTCATGTTGCTATTTTCCACCAGAATTTGGTCGTGAATCAGAATCTAATTGATGCCACCCTTCAAAGCTTGTGCAAACTGAGAAAATTGGGCAAGTTCATAATGGCGTCATTTGGGCTGGGGTCCAACAGCGGGTGGAATCCAAATTGTGAGCTGACACAAATTGTTACAAGGACCAAGGGTCGAAAATCAACAGAGAATTAGATAATAATCATTTTAATCATATTGATACAACACAACAAACAAATCAAGATAATCTTACACCCCATAACAAATGATATCAAGTTCTTGCTGAGTTTATCGCTGTGCCTTATTGCACACTGTCATCATTTCAATCTACACAATCTGTAAAGAGCACAGAAATCTTCAATATCCGGTAATTCAGCAACACGCTTGCTTTCGTCGGTGCAGCATAGTTCAACATCTCGACGACAAGCACACATTAAACTGCAAGCGATCTTTACTGATACACAGGAACATCTTTTACTTACACATGGTACACATGATGAGCAGCCACATTTTATTTGATTGATGATCTCATTTGGTGCTGGTGGAATGCCATCAGGTATTGCAACTAGAATGAGGACTTCGTTTTCCACGTCTCGTTTCCATCGATACAATGTGTGATCGAGATTCTGAGGATATTACATTGTAGAGTACCAGATGGTAGACTGTAAATGGGTTTCATTTGTGGGAGGGGATGCAAAGATATTAAGGGAGATTCGGTTTCTCTGGCTTTTGAGTTGTTTTTCTTAGCCATGAGTTGATCCTTCATTCGGTCATGTACTGTGTTTCAAACCTGTAGCAGCTACTAACCAAGGAAGCAGCATCCTTGATGACAGTACAAGCATCAACACCCCAAGTAAATTCAATTGAATTTCTTCTTGTAGTTTTTTCACTACACGTGTCTTATTATATGCCATTATATGGTGCAACAATATCACAACCAGACACTGCAAGAACGCTAGAGATGATACTTTCATTGCGTGTTACAGTACCATCTTTATCAATCACATTACGCTTTTCACTCGTTCCTTGCCTAAGGACATTTGCCATTAGTCCTAACTTCCAATAAAAGTGCACAAGGAGCACAAACACATCGCTGTTATCACATATAATGCACACTGATTTAGTACCACTCACAAGGATTGAACGAAAAGCTTGTTGGACTATTATGAGAAACTTATATTCCTTGATAATTTCTCAAGTATTTATGGCACTGCCCTTCAACATTATATGATCTTAGATACGAATGCAATTTGGTAGTATAGAACACAGCCTATCGAGATATCAGATCATAAGTTCACAATTTGTACTAAGATATGTTTTATATTGGTTTACCATAACCTAGATAGTTATAGTGAAGGTTGGGCGGCATTCGCTCCCATTCAAGCATAATTAACAGAAAATATATGAGATATGAGTATATTGAATAATAATCATACATACAAAGAAGCAGAATGATAGTATAATTATAATTTAACTGCCGGAGAATAGATCAGTTAAAAACGTTGTGATAAAAACAACAGCATACTTAAAGAACAATAGCCAACATATCTTTAATTATGTTAATTGTATAAATGCCTACAAGGAATGACACAGGGAAACATGAAGAGGTGTTATTATCGGACCTTTAAATATCTATATATGTACACGTTGACAGAATACTTTCGAATAATAAAAAATATGCAAAATACAAAATACGAGTTACTACTCAAAATCTATGGGAATTACAATATCATAAACCATCTCTCCATGCCCCCAGTCTCTCCAGCACATACGTTGACAAAAGGGTCTCGTTACTGGCATACTACAATGAGTGATAGAGAAGTGTGTGGTTGAGTGCGCATATAAGCAAACAACTCAACTTCCTAAGCAGCTGCAGCAAACTGCAGTTATGCCCATTGCATTGCAGGCCTTCGCAGGGACCTTCCAGTGTTTTAGCATTTGGAAAAGCTGTAGTTCTTATTGTTATAGTGAAAGTATGAAAGGGTAGTCTTCCCTGTTTACTAGAGTTATAAAATAAAGTTTCGCCTTATTTTCAGATTTTGTCAAATTCCAGTCCAAGTTTGAGTTGACTCTATTCCCCCATAACAAGAAGAACAAGAACTAATCCTCACATAATTCAGGGGAGTAAACCCTTAACTGTTTGTCTATAATGTCACGTTAAACCAAACCGATATATAAAATCAAGATTTCCCTACAGTGATTTGAAATCACGATCAAGTGGTTGCTAGTCAGCTCTCTTACCAACTGAGCTAAACTGGCAAGTCTCATATATTCACACATTTATTTATTTATTATATATATAATACAAAGGTTACAGTAATCATCTTCAGTGAGAATAGAAGTGGAGTTTGACCCTGTAGCAGCCAGGTTTTTATGCTGGTTTGGAAGAAGGGGACTACTCCAAAATACCTTGGAGTGTTGGTTTTCAAGTATTTTATTTCATGGTCAAATTCCCGGAACTTTTGGGTAATACCTCGTAAATATCATCGAAAAATTAAATTAAGAAACAAGGGAGATAACCAATGCATGGAATATTTAGAGCACTGACCGAGAGCATAGAGGAACAGATGTCATGGTCTCATGACAAATACTTCCCAGAAATTTATAATTTAGATGAAACTGTTCAGCAAGGAAAATACTGACTCGTGTAGAAAAGCGTAAGAGAATACTTCAGATGTCTCAGTTCAAAGGTTCAAAAGAGTTGACACTATAGACCACCGCGTACTGCAAACGCTCCCATTACAACTACGACGTAAGTGTATGAGCTCGAAATAGAAAGTGCCAGTTATCAATGGAGCATTGGGAAAGAATTCCCCAAATCGAACGATAACAAACATTGCAAAGATAATTGTAATAGTAAGCCAACGCATTAACGGGCTGTAATTGAAAGTAAACGCTAACCTCGATGTGAGTTTGTATAAAACTGAAAAAATACATTCACCGTAGAACGTAATACCATTATGGTTTTATAGTGAACATCGCTTGAGTACAGAATATCAGATCCAGTAAACAACATTACTCTTTATAACATTCAGCCCCCTCCAATAGAATATTAATAACTTTATTAATACGAAGAAATCAGGGGGAAAAGGTGTAGGTTTAGGAAAACCTGAAAGCAGAAATTCAATTTTGTTTACAGAACATAATGGTGGCAGTTATAAATCTAAATGAGTAGGAGGACGAACAGTAGGCCCAGCTCTTCTCAATACTGGACCAGAAGCTGGAGTTGCGTCGTGTGATTCCTCAGATAAGGCAGAAGGGTCCAGTGTAGAAGTAGGCATTGGCACAGACACATGCGCACGTGCCACAGGGTAATAATAAGATGGAGGGATTGACTGATTATCTGGGTCACCACTCGCACGTCTCTCAGATGTTTTACGGAAACTGTTGCGTCCCTGCCGTCGGGGAAATGGGCATAGGCGTGGTGAGGATTCGCCTGAAGTAGTTCGACTTCGTCTACCAGAGGATCAGTTTTGCTTGCACGCACATGTCACTTTAGCAGGACAGGACCCAGTTTACACAACCACGATGGTACGGAAGTTCCCGAAGAAGAGCGACGGGATTAGTTAAAGAGTCTCTCGTAGTGTTAGTGGCAGTGCACATCAATGATATAATTGAGTGAGGCACATTCGGCGATATAGATTGCCACTGTTGAATGGGCAGGCCACGTGTTTTCAGAGACACAGTTATTGCCTTCTAGACGATTCCATTATACTTCTCCTGGCCATTGTCTTAGGGATTATAGCTTTTAATTCTGTTGCATGCAACCTCTTTACTAGTGAGGAAGTCTTGGACTTCCTTGCAGATGAAAGAGGTTCCCCGATCCGAATGAATGTATGCTGGCAGGCCAAAAATAGAAATTAACTGGCATAGACATCTTATGACCGTCGAGGCAATGGTATCGGTACATGAGAAAACAAAAGCGAAACTTGAACATTCATCTATAATACTCAATAAACACCGATGTTTGTCAACACTAGGAAGCGATCCTTTAAAGTTCATGTTTAATCTCGCAAATTGTTCAGTAGCTTTAATAAGCTTAGTAGCGTCAGTAACACAAAATCTTGGTTTACACTCAGCACAAACTCTACAAGCCATTATCATTCTTCTGACATACTTCACCGAGTACGGTAAGTGTTTAGACTTCACAAAATGGTAGAAGCAATACAAAATCATAGCATGATAATTTCATCTTCCAACGAAATATATTATTATTATTTATGTTATTCTTATGCTGTTTGTCAAACATGTAACATACCGAACGCTGGTCAGTCCTTACAGTAAAATATTCCACAGCAGCGTGGCTTGTAATGTTCTGAGAACAATGCCACTGGTCGTTCACTCTGAATTAGGACCGCCGCGCTGGCGAGAAACATCTGTGTAGTACTCAAAGCACGGATCTTAGTGGAACAATTACGGATCCATTGCGAATAATATGCAGTACACGTTTTAGAGATATATGGTCCCTTGGCACTGGTAGACCCAGTAATGGTCGAGGTCTGTCAGGGTCAGGTCCTTTGTCGCCATTTTCTACCTCATAGCCTAGGATACTAAGTTTCTTTGTAGAAAGATGCACTTACTTTCATTGTACGTGATATTCTTCCTCTTTGCAGCCCCCAGAAACTTCTTTAAATTAGTGTCATGATCATTTTCAGTCGTTCCACATTGTCTAAGTAGGCAAAAGTTTCTTCCAGTCTTTCCCCCCGAATAAATGAATTCATTATTCGCTGGAAACAAGCCACCACATTCCTGACTGCGAATGATATTCGGGTGAACTGATAAAGATTGCCGCAAGCCTCAAATGCAGTATAAGGCTTATGCTGTTCCTTTATGGGAACTTGGTGGTATGCACTACGAAGATATTCGTGCTGAAGACGCGATATTGAGCGATTTTATTCACAGTCTCATCAATACGAGGAAGTGGATAGCTATTAAGTAGCGTATATCGGTTAATAGTTTCCGAATAGTGCCTTCCCTTAAGAGTCTCTGGGTTTCTTGATCGATGAATTTACGGTCAGTGTGTGAATATCGCGTGATTTTGCAGCAATTGGACGATACTCAGGTTTCCGGTTTGCAAACAATGCCGGTGGGTCCACACAGACAGTACTAACTCCACACATCACTAAAAGTGGCAATTCTCCGCCGTATGTCAGGTTTACACTCTCATTTCCTGAAAACCCTGACACATCCGTGCAACATTCTGGAAGTACCCCCAAGTGAACCGTGTAGTCACGTCCATTCACTTGTATGATTTCTTGGAAATGTCCTGCTATTTCAACAGTTGAAGCCATTGAAACAGTACTGTTTGAATGATAAACCTTCAATGAATGACGTTCAGCCACTGTAGGACGAATGTAGCTGCCCGAGCTGCACTTATCATTAAGCCCATCCACCTCCACTCCATTCAAGGAAATCTTTGTCACTGCCTTTAACAATGAACTTGGAGCGGTTGCCAAAACAGTAGATATCACCGATGCACTTGTTGAACGACGTACTCGTGTTTTACTGCCCTTATCTTCTTACGTTTTCGGGCAATTAGAACGTTGGTGGTTTGCACCTCCACAAAAGAAAAAGTTCCTTCAATTAAAAGAGGCAGATACATTTGCAGGCTGCACCATAGCGTCTTGCTCGACCTTTGGATTTGGAGTAGCAGCACTAAACGGTGGGGGCATAGGATTAGGTGTAGCAGCATTAAATGGTGGCCGCATAGGATTAACACCGTATAAGTCTGAGTCTGTCTGTGCCGCTTCCAGCGCTCTTGCCTGATCGAACATGGTAGCCAAAATAAACGTTGGCGAATAAAAGGTGACTGCAAGCCACTTATAAAGGCATCTCTGGTGTATTCATGTCGATATTGCATTGCTGTTACTGCCTTGAAATTACAGTATTTACTCAAGATTTGCAGTAACTGGAAGTATTCGTCCAGTTTGCTGACGTCAGACGACTAATCGGTATCGTGCAAAAACCTCGTTAGTAGACTTAACGAATTGTGTCTGATGTACCCCGGATGCCTCCCCGTACGTTGTACATTCAGATAAGTGCCATAAATCCTGGGCGAAACGAAATTCGTGAGGAAACAAGCCAATCTACTAGATGCGAATACAAGAAAATGTTGAAAGGTCTTAAACTAATGCCCCCACTCTTGTTTAGAACTTTCCGAACTGGGATCACAGTCTCACCACTCCGGCTTGAGAAGACGCTCCATGTCACAGTGTAGTCGAAAGTCCGACGCAAAGTAGAAATTCGCAGGTTTTTGGCAAAAAGAATTCACAAGTTCGTCGCTGTGCACTGTACAAGTCCTTCCGAGAATGTTCCGAAAATTATTTTTCAGTTTAATAAATTGTAATAGTAAGCACATGCATGAAGACGGGATGTAATTGAAAGTAAACGCTTACCGTAATCTGATATTTTATTAAACTGAAAAAGTACATTCGCTGTAGAACGTAATAATATTATGGCTGTATAGTGAACATCGCTAGATCTCAAAACGGGGCCACAAGCGGTGCTTAAACAAAATAGTTCCTTCAGTAAAAAATACAAAATCCGGTAAACAACATTAATTTTCACAACACTGATTATATCAAGAAAAACTATCAATTCTATTAGATACTACACACTATAAGTCTTGCAATCATTTCGCTTGCGGCTGTTCCTGTTTGTGAAAAAGTATACAGTAATACCAAGGGAAAATTACAGAAATGAAGATAAAACTATAATTCACAGGTCTAGATTGCAAAACGTGTTTTGATTATTTCAGATGATTTTTATATATTTTTGGTGGCTGAATTCAAAAATGAAAATCAATTTCCTCCATCACGTACCAATTTTTCAAGAAACACGTTTCTAGTTTTAAACTATGGGTTTTTGCAAATTATATATGTGTGTGAGTGTGTGTGTGTGTGTGTGTGTGTGTGTGTGTTAGATTCACAAAATGGTTATTTAAACAGGTATACACAGATTTGTATTTTCCATATATCCAGTATGATTCATACTATTTTTGAGTTGTATTTGTATCACTGATGGGAACGAACAAGCTGGTGAGGAATATACATTAAAATGACTTTACCTATGTCTAGATGAAAGGTGAAATCATAATCTATACACTTATTGGTACTACGGTATCTTTTTTATCATTCATATATCAAACGTTTGTCATAAAAAGATGTTGTACACAAACACACACACCACACATACACATACACACATGAAAAAGTAAATGTTATAGTTGTGTAGTTATCTTCTTTATGGGAAACTGGTTTTTGATGAAACACGTACTTACACTGGGGATGTAGGCAATGAGAATTGTTGGATATAAATATTAAAAAGAAATTCATATCCAATGATTGAAAGCTTTGAGGGAAAATGAAGAGAACATCACTCGTCACAAACAGGGTGAATGTTTGGCTATATTGGAAATATAATAGTCATTATTTCCTATGATTGGACCGTCTCAAGGTTGTCTATGGGGATAACATCATTTTACTGCACTTGCATGAGCTTGTAAGAGGACTGTAAAATAGTTATCGGAGAACGGTTTGACCAAAAGCTGACTCAGCCACTCACTTCTCGTGTTCTCTGCCAATAGCCGTTACATCATCAGTTGGGATATAAATTGACACTAACACTAAGTATAGTTATTTTTATGATATATATGTGTGTATGCACATACACACACGCATGCACACGCACATATACACACTCTATCACACACACACACACTCACACATAAAAGAACATTATGAAAATACAAAATACTACACACAATTTCAAGGAATTTGACCTGTAACATATGATTCCTACCGTCACTCCTTGGTGTTTTATACAACGATCAAACAAATAGCACAAGCTTTTATAATACTCTTCAGTTATTCTTAACATCATGTCTCTACATTTGGTAATGTCCTTTAGTGTGAGCGTCTGTTGTTTGCCAATATGATCTTCAGCGAGTGCGTGTTTTAAACGCTTCCCTTTTCTGATTGCCTCTCATATACCCTTCATGTGTTTCTTCCTTTTTCTTCTCCCGTTCTTTTGCTTACCAGTCAGTTCAGTTCTGCTCTTTTGCTACGTCCTTTTTAGTTTGTATCTTCATTTTTCATCTCTTTTTGATAAGTTCTAATGTTGTTTTTGAGTATTTCTCTGTGTTATTCTTTTCTTATGTGTTGCACCATTTCTGCTGCTTTCTCAATTACATTTGCCAAACTTTTAATATTCGCTATTTCTATCTTAGACAGAGAATATTTAAACCACCTAAGATTCGCCGATGATGTTTACAATGTCAGAAGCATCGGAGTAATTACAAAACATGTTGATTGATCTAAATAGAGAAAGTAAAAAAGTAGGCTTGAAGATGAACAGAACAAAGACAGAAGTAATATTCAACGATAACGTCCCGAACGAGGTTGGACAAAACAATAGAACAAAACACAAACGTAATGTTTAAAGATAAAGTCTCCCAAAACACCATAAATAGAGGGCCATGTTCTAAAAGAGGTTGACAAATACATTTACCTGGGACAGATAAGAAAGTTAGACCACAAAAGCGAAATCAAACGACGCATAAAGATCGGCTGGAAATCATTTGCTTAAATGTGCTTAAAACGCCAAGTATACAATGAATGCATACTACCAGCTATGACTTATTATGGATGTGAAATATGGAAATTAACAAAACGAGAACCAACTTAGAATAGCACAGAGAGCCATGGAAAGAGCAATGCTAGTGATAAATCTAAGAGGTAGAAAAAGATCAACATGGATCCTCGGGAGGATTAGGGTGAAGGATATTATATAAATAATTAAGCAATGAAAATGGAGATAGACTTAGCACGGAGAGATGACAACAGATGGATCAAAAGAATAACCAATCGATGCCCATGAGACAGTCAACACAGTAGGAAAACACCAGACACAAGATGGGGGGTGAGATGGAACAGTTTGCCGGTAGGACATGGCAGAAGTTAGCACAACTGATGTCGTAATGGAAGGAGATGGGAAAAGCCTCTGTCCAGCAGTGGACTTATAATGGCTGCTCTTTTTATTTCCTAAGATTTATTTCCTGTGGACTTTGGTCAGGAGTGGATCCAAATTAACTGACTAGTTTAGCAGCTCATCCATATTGCAATATGTGTTCACTTTTTCCATCGCCTTGATCAACTCAGAACACATTTTAGAAGTATAGACATGTTTTTGTTGTTGCTTTTTTTCATTTAACAATTTAATTCTATTAAAATAACA
>VCCN01005310.1:2334023-2347578 GCA_006491835.1 Architeuthis dux | reverse complement strand
TTTTATTCAGTTTGAAAATCATCTATTAAACGTGAAACAACTGCTACTGGGCGTTCGGTTTTCTTATATATATATATCCTTGAACAAAATATGGAAACCAAAGATGAAGCAATTTCAAAAAAATAATTCGATATAACACAATTAATGTTTTATGTAAGAGCACATCCAGTACTGGGTTCTAGATGTTTTGGGAAAAGAAGAGACATGAAGAATGGGCAGTCTCGGTCATCGTGAATGTGACGGTCACACACTGAAAAAGCTCACTCAGAGGCTTTTCACTGACCCTACGTGCGTAAGTTCTGGTTGGTTGCCAAGTTACATCAGGGCCGCGCAACCGGTTTCCGAGATATGGAAAACGGCTGGATACTATCCAAACAGACCTTGTAAATAGTGACTTTTTACTCCATGGATTGTATCATAGGTATTTTAGGGCTAAAATGTTGTCGATTATTTATATTTACCAAGTTTATCATAGTATGGTACAATGCCCAAATGGATGGAAATGGATGTAGTAAGGTTGTGATACGCCAGTTTTCTTTTTGTGTTAAAGTCTTGCTCGCATACTTTGAAAATCAGCATTCGTAATACTGGAATTTACTCGGGCTTGAAAACCAACCTACGGCGCAGTTCGGAAATGCACAACTATCTCAGCCCGAACGATTACCATTGTTGATAGTTTATATAATTAAAAAATGCATTAAATTTAATCAAATTATCCCATGACCTTATAGGTGGTCAGGGTAGTGTATTGGGTATTCACGGCATTTCTCGGGGTAATGGGAGTTACATGGCGGTGCCTATCTCCTACTCAAGTAAGATGCACAACATGTTGCACTTAGGCACCGTTGTGGCTATTCCTTGAGGTCGAGGACGCTGATCTCCGTTACACAGACACGAAGACGAATATCCATGTATTTTTTAACTTGTACTTGTTGTTGCACTCCAAGAAGTACACGATACTTCACAAATAAACCAACTGATTCCAATGGCAAGGTAGCCAAGACGATTGGAGCTGATGGATCTGTTTAAAGAGCCGCTAGCTTTTTTTTTATTACATCCGTTCCAAAAAGAGAAGAAAAAAACGTTGATTTCTTAGAGCTTTGAATATGGCGTCCGTTTTTCTTTTTTTCTTTTATTTCGCTTTTTTGTTTTCAGAACACGTCTCCAGACTACAGATTAAGTAGACGTGCAGCTGAAGAATCAATTCTATACTACAAGCTTAGCTAGTTTACACAATATCTTGATATGGATAATTTTTTATTTAATTTCAAGTAATACATTTTCATCCATCTATCAGGAAAAAAGTTTTTGACGTGTTTATGTATTCATTTTCCAGAGGATCAGATGAAAAGTACAGAATCTGGAACCAGTCTACTTCTAAATGCATTGAAAACTAGAAATCCCTCAGAGAGCGCGTATCTCACTGAATGAAAATCATTTCACGAATAGTTACTATGCAGGGGAGGTAAACATTACTGGATTCGCTCCAAAATTTAATCAATGTTTCCCTAGTCCATGCCCTATTCTTCGACAAAATGTCATTAGAATTCGTTGATAAATCTTGGAGAGATTGTATCGACAATCATGAAAGAATACATACATTTATGAAGAAATAAAAAACGTAAAACTATCCCTCAATCGAAAAGACATTCCTGGATCTGCCCCCAAATACGATCACATTTTACTAACCCCATGGCTCACCCTTCCAGAAAATGTCCTTGGAATTCATTGAAAATGTTTGGATTTATCGTGTTGAGATATAGCTACGTAAACTACTGAAAGAATTACATGGATCCGCTCCAAAATATATTCACCTCTTCCATTGCCATTGCCCATTTCCCACCTTTCCACAACGTTTCATTGAGAACTTTTGGAGTGTATGGCGTGGACATATAGCTACGATACAGGGTAGGTAACCCTGCATAGATCAGCACCAAAATGTAATCACTTCTTCTGTGGCCCATTCCCCAGCCTTCTACAAAACTGCATTGCAATTCATTGATAACTTTTTGGAAATATTGTGTGGACATATAATTACGATGCAGGCAGAACAGGTAACTTTGCATGGAACAGTCCTAAGATTTATACTTGTGAACCCCACACAATACTTGGTATCCTTGCCACGTTTGGTTCAGATCAGCCGAGTAGTATCTTACTTAAGGATTTGGGGGGCAAAACAGTTACGATGTAGGGGGGTAGCTGTACATGGATCCACCTCCCTCCGTAGCCCATTCCTAACCCTTCTACAAAATTCCATTGAAATTCATAGAGAACTATAAGATATATCGTATGGCCCTGAAGTAGAGGTTCGATTTACAGTATACAGTATAATGAAAACTGGACCCTTGTTACAAGATTACAAAACGGGGGAAATCCTGGTTTTTCTGTTGCCCACAACATTCCCATGGTCATGCTACATATGCCTGCAAAGTTTTGTCTAATCCGGTTCTGCAGTTTGGGCGTGCATTAACAGATGTCAAAACCATACATAAAGGTATAGGCTGGGATCAAGGTACCAATCGCGGGGATTAAACTCTGATTTAATCTCTTGGGAGATATGGATTCATGTTTCCCAATAAGGATTAATTCAGAGCGCACACACACCTCTGTTTCCGAAAACAATATTTGTACTGTCAATCGTTAGGCCAATTCCGCGTTTCCAAAGCCATAGTAGTTTAAAAAGGGAAAAAATAAACTTCTTTAGACTTAGTGGTATAAACGTCAAGCTTGACATCGTACACCGAAATCTCCCCTCATAAAATATTCCATTTCAAGCAAAGCAGTATGATAAGGGACCGCCTAAAAAGTCGTCGTACAATGTTTATTGTCCCCTGAGAAATCAGAACGATATATATATTGGTTCGTGCGTTACATTAAGCGTGTCTTAGACAAAGCAATATTAAATCAGAAGTACTGCCTTGCTTTTTCCAACTGATCAGTCCTATATCTGTAAACACTGTAAATACCCAGTCTTGTGAAAACACACCACACCTCTAAAAAAGAATCTATCATAGAAGAGAATAAAACGGAATATAATCACGGATGAAGAAACTTCAGCATAACTGGTAAATAGTGGCAAAGCTGTTACTATTGTCAGCCTTTGATTAGGATGTCTTGTGATTGATGTCTCGTAATATACGTCAATTATTCGCGAAACAACCTTGGATTTGTCGCGTGGAAAATAATTGGTCTCTGAATCAATGGTGCGTTAAATCGTACAAATTCTGGTCCCATTTGGGTGAGCGAAGACTCGACGTACGCTCCATTGAACTCGTATACTAAAAGGCTAAGCCATTGAATGGTGAATGAATAACAGCGGTTAGAAACCTTTGCAACTGCTGATGGATGATGAATACATCGCCATCTTTACCTCTTTTCACTCTTCTTTCTATTCTTTATTTTTTAGTTATCACTCATTTTTACTCATTTTTGCTCCTCCAATCTCTTCACCTATCGTATGCTTGCTTTTCTTGTTCTTGTTCACATCAACATTTCTGTTTTTCCAAAGCATACGTCTTTTATATCATTTTCCATGGCTTCTCTTTTTCTCTTTCTTTGAAATCACTAATGCCATCAGTTTTCTTACAGGGACATTTTCTCTAAAACGCAATCAACCACAAGTGATAAGGAATGATTTTAACAGCTGCATTTTATATTCATCCCACAAACCCATTTTACGAAGACCAAGTAGTCTCTATTAGAATACTTAGTATAAATAATAAATAAAATTACCACCTTAATATAATTTACAAACGTTATTCAAAATTGTTCTCCGAGTGGAAATTATATAAATGCAAATGTGCATCTCATGCACTTTTATTCTTCAATTGTTATCTATTAAACATCTATTATTTAGCCACTAATTATATAGATACTAGATACACTTCCACTGAAACCCGTGAAAGAATTCACGGATATATTAGAATTTTTTTAAATGGTTTTGTAAGAAAGGAAATAGTGAATTTGTTTCAGTGGAAGTGTCCATAGTTTCAAATGATGGGTAAAAGATGTTTTCATCAGCAAAAGTGTTACCTTTAAATGTGAGAGTCCATTGTTTTGGACAGAAACACAGAAACAATCCCGCTGTTCATTATATAAGTTAACTTAGCATAATGTGATATCAGACCATCGATAGTGAGAGATCCAAAGAAGATCAAACCCACTAACAACAGCCAGCAAGATTAGCTTGTTGACCATTCTTATACGATGTATAATCTGTTTTTGTTCATTATACTGGTTAATCCAAGTGAATAAAATCACGGATATATTTGAATTTCTATAAGAGTTTTATTTAGAACAAAAAAATACTGAATTTGTTTCACTTGAATAGTTTATAGTTTCGAATGGTGAGTAGGAGGTGTACTTATCAGCAAGACTCTTACCTGGGATAGTGTATTGTTACGGACAGAAAAACAAAGAAAATCACACTGTTCATTATATAAGTAGATTAATATAAATTGGTATCAAACCATCGATATTAAGAGGTACAATGAAGATCGAACTCACTAAAAATGGCCAACAAGATTAATTTGCTGAGTATTGCTATACGATGTGCACCCTGATTCGTTTTTCTTTTCATATTATGTATTATCATATCAGGTTGGTATCAATCCGTCGATTGTGGGAGATCCAATGAGGATCGAGCCCACTAACTACAGCCAGCAAGATTAGCTTGCTGATCATCCAACATTTGGTAGTCAGTTCAGACCATTTCAGACCAGACAGACGCAGATGTGGTGTCACTTTCAATGCGGTTTTACCTCATGAGGCGTGCTACCGCTCTGTGTATTCAAGTCCAGTGGGCTCAGGATTCGTCCTGAGACCTCAAGACCAGAGCTCTTATATCGTTGCAAGGACTGAAGAGTATTTTTGAGGAGGATCCTGCCTCACACGTTCGCGCTCCTTGCGTTAAACCGACCTTGTATCACATCATGTTCTCGTGGGGGTACGGGTAAATAGGAGCTTGCTATACGACGTGCTTCCTGATCCGGTTTTTATAGATAGGATTTATTAATTTAGTATAGTTTGGTATCAGACCATCAATAGTGGGAGATCCGATGAGGATTGAACCCATTAACAACGGCCAGCAAGATTAACTTGCTGATCATTGCTAGATGACGTGCGTCTTGTTTCATTTTTTGTTTCTTTGTTTTTTCCTATGATTTATTAACTTAACTGTTTGGCATTAGACCATCAATAGTAGAAGATTCAATGAGGATCGAACCCACAAACAACGGCCAGGAAGATAAGTTTGTTGATTATTGTTATACGACGTGCGTCCTAACCTCTTGTTTTTTTTCCATATTATTTACAAGTTAATCCAAGATGTCATGGATATATTTTATATAGCTACTTATATAATGAATAATTAAAGGTAAGATACTTCCTATGTTTATCAGTAAAAGTCTTACCTTTAATTATGCATTATATAAGTAGTTATATATTAATGCTTGCCTTGATCCCTGGCCAAAATACTTAATTGTAATGCGCAATATACCGACATTGCTCAAACACATTTTAGATCAAAAATGGAAAATCCGGTGTTCAATCCCAAATATCTTTTAAGCAATACTGTTACTATTGTTACTTTCATTCATAGCCCTGTGAACGACCTTCACTTTCATTGGATGACGTAATAATTACATATTAGTAGCAGTTTTAAGTTGATAATAACTTAATATATCAATTTCGCACTAGATCAAAAGCGCTCCAATGGTAGTGTATTAAAGATTCTTCTGCGAGATAGATCAAAGTGTACACCTTTGACTTTCAATCCACGCATCTAAAGTTGATATTTGGTAAAAGCTTTCTAGCAGAACATACATAGGTATTAACTAATACATGTTTTGAATAAGATATCTGCTATATTTGATTACACGCTATATGCACTAAAGACATTTTGGCGTCTACTAATTTTTTGCACATGCTTTTATTGTGTATGTTTTCACTATATAATTTGAGTATTTGTTTAATAAATCCTGATCATTATATCATGAGTTGCATAAACAATTATAAATAGATAAAAAGGTGTGTCTCATTTTAGTAAAAGAAATCGTTTTTTAAATACGTCACGTATGTAATAGAGTAGCGTTGTCACGTGAATTGGAATAGCATGATACCATCTCTGGTAAAACGGTTGGCTTTGCAACTAGAATTAGCTGAATTGAAGACTTAATATCACTGGGAATGTTTTCTATAAACTTGAAGGCCTCTTTATGAAGGGCATTCATTTGCTACAAAGAACTTCGTTGTAATATTTTCTCCAATGCATCGGTATCACTTTCTGTCGTGCAGAGCAGAAAATAACTAGCCTCGTCCATTTGGGGACAGAAACAGAAAATTAAATATAATAATTGTGAAGTGAACTCGGAAGATTTCAGAGAATCGCGAAAAAATATCGCAGATAATTCATGATCGATACACGACTAAATGCAATGTGCATGCAACGGCTTCATTTCCTGCAAAAGGTTTTCTGTGCTCATTGACACATTTAGCACTAAATGACAATAATTAACGTTTCCCATTTTTGAAATTAGCTCTTAGCTTTCATGGTTTCTTTCGTAGACTGCTGTGATTAATACCTGATTTCCCACCATGCTATTTAGAGCACTCTTTTTTCAAAATCTGATCCTCAAAATCACAGTGTGCTACAACGTGAAGGTCAGACTTGGTGTCAAGCTGGGGATCTACGGACCTTAGTTTACCGATTCAAACAACTTGATAATGAATATATACGGTATTTTACCAACATATGGCATGGTAAATTTAGGATTCAACCTATATGCATATTCGTTTTATATGCTGCAACATGCAGTATTTCTCACCAGCGGGAGTAGTCGTTGTTTGAGCCGAGGTAAAAAACAGAATTTTAAATCACCCCTCACTTTGAAGAATGACGCAACACAATCTTTCTCCTACTTCCATTTTCCTCATTTAGATTGGTGCCGCACTAAGCTGGGCTTAATAAATATATATAACATTAGTTTGCTGGCCTTGAGGTAGAGTCAAGGTGAATACATTAATATTTTTGGTCATTGCTCCTGTAGTGAATCAGATACTCGATGAGTATTCCACATTTGTGTCACTGTGCCAAACTAAGCCAAGTGTTGCATAGCGTGGTATGGAGTTATTGAACTCCTTGTGATCTGCCGTTAGATCAGTGACTTCTTGGATCGGGTCTGAGAGAGAGACAATTTAAGTGAGTAAGGGGGAGTGTTTCTCTGTTAAGCGTTTCCGTATCTCCTACTAGGATACCTCGCTGACAGCGCAATGAGACATGTTGATATATACCCGTCTCTTCGAGTGGCCAACTTAATTACTGTCATATTAGTTTATATATCCCTTCGCGTCTCTTACTCTTATTGTGATCATGATGTATTCCTTTTAAAGTTTCTCATATATTGCGTACTCATTGTCGTTCATTCTTTCATTATTTCTATTCTCTGTCTTCAATTTTTCCCATATATTTTTTCTTAACGTATTTTCCTTCTCTTTTGCTTTCTCTATCTGTTGCTATATTTCCTTTTGTGTTGTTTACACATGAAGGTTACTTGTTTTTCTCGTGTCTGTCCTGTTTTGTATAAACAACTGGGAAGATTCGAGACGTCTTTCTTGTTTAAGAATCCCGGACGTACTGTGAAGGGGATGAGACACCTGGAGGAAAACCTGGCTACTTTGCGCCCCGAACTGAATTTCCGAGTAAAACTAAACTTCTTATAGTCTTCAAACCAAAGTTCCAAATCCAAATTTCACTCCCACGTTCACACACCCACATAGGGTGTCTTTCAAATTCCCCCAAAATACTACCTTTTTAATTACCTTCCAACAGGCACACACTCTTTAAATGGGTATCTATAAAACCTTATCAATAACCTAAGTGTTTAGGGGCCGATATTATATTTATTTATCTGCACGTTAAATATTTTCCTTATCTATTCAACGTCTGTTTTCGGCTACGAAAAAAAGAAATATATTCACAGGAAAAAACTGAAACTATCGGAAAATGACTTTCTTAGGAAACCGCAATATCCTTAAGTATAACATGGAAAATCCATGCATTATTTTTATGTAATAATAACATAACCCATATGTTAATACAAGCTTAATAAATATTGATACCATGACTCTTACAAACTTATTGTGAATCTTCGAATAATTTAGAGGAAGTATTGTTAATTATTGTTAATTATTGTTAATGTTCGATTATTATTTATTTCTCTTTATCACACATGTCAGGTCATTATTTTACGACCGTTTAGTAAGTAGCATGGATCGTATATAAATTTGAACTTGCATTCCTTATCCTTGGTAGTGACGGTGATATCCGATTAGACCGCAAAGGCTTTACCAGTATATGTTGTCCAAATCAACCATATAGTAACAATATTGTCCAATTTCCACCAGGCATCAAGCTGTAATTTTTTGAGACTAACAGATGTACAAGCGTGTGAGTTGTAGCTAAATTAATCTCTCCCTGTAACTTTTCTGTGCTGCTTCCTGCGTATGTAACTTGTCATTGTATCTTTCAGTGTCTAATCCAGTGGTTCCCAACCGGGGGGATTTCCCCCAGGGCGGGTGTTTGGGTAGTCCAAGGGGGGAATAAGGCTATTAGGTAAAAATAAAAGTCCAGTCTAGAGATATGGTTTTCTGCACTTCTATCTATCAAGTCGAAATTAGCTCTAAGTTGAGAATGATTTAAGATGTGTTCTCTCACTAATAGGCCCACGAAGAACAGGTAGCAACAAAACAGCAACATAGATCACATTGATGTGTATATCAGTTACGATAGCAGAATTCTTATTTTGTTTGTAATAAATTGGAATTTCAAATGATGTGTTCTATTTATTTTCACTTGCTTTCTTTGAGTAGCAGATGCACAGCAGCAGCTGTACAATTATAACATTAAACTAATTCTTAGTATGAAGCTGTCTAATTATACGTACAATAAAGTTATTTGAAATTATTCTTTGTTGCAACTTAATAAATGGAAGGGGGAGAATACTAGTAATCTTATTGAAAAAAGTGGGGAATGACTCGAAAAGGTTGGGAACCACTGGTCTAATCTAATCTACAAAAGTGATACACAGGTTAGTAAAATAGTAAGTAGTGCAACAGCTGTCTCTGCCCGGACTTCACAAATCACACATTTCTCTGTATCGGCTAGTTCTTTGAGGTTTGCGATATATGAAATCGACTTAGATGCGACAAACACCAAAAGTGGTGTCACTCGCTTCGCCTTAGTGCCAGTCTTAGTCGGAATTTGAACTCGGCTCGACAAGTCCACTTCTCGTACTGCTAACCGATCGATTACTGGCACTCCCTACACAGGATAGACAGCTAACCTTTATCAATTCCATTGTTATGTTTGCTATATGGCTATATGCTGGGGCCCCTACCTTACCATGATTGTTAGCAAGTTCGTCTTTCAGACCTGTTCGCTAGTATACTGATTTCGCCCACCACTGTTGCAATATGTTAGATTAAGCTAAGCTTAGTAAATATCTATATTTAGTACCATATACATGTTAGTTAATACTTATTCGTCTATCACAAGTAAGGCACAATACGAAACAACACATCTTGATAGTGCTTCTTTTAGTCCCTATATTTCAGCACGGAATACAAAGGAGTTTCCGTCTGAAATCAACTTAGCTGATTAGATTACAGAACTACACTAGTCAAACTTAGTTAAATTGAGTCGTCTTGAAAATGTCTGTTGTACAATTTCAATGTTCTATAAAATCTTAAAAGTAGCCAAGTTGCAGTTAAATAGATCACTTGATTTTATTAACTATAGTAACTATTTACGTATTAGCTGCACAATAATTAAAGCTCCTATTCGTAAATATCTTGGGTTTAATTGAGTCTCCAGACCAATGAACATTCTGCAAATATTGTTATATTGTTGTATATCTGAAGCGGATCGCACAATTACTGAATAAAGACAGATCGGAATTATTCAATTCGTATAATAATCAGTTCTTCATACGGCCGATTCCCACACATTTCGAGAAATTATGTATTCACCAAACGCCTGAGATCAATAAATTCTTTTAATTGCTATTATAAATCCGTCAAAGGATTTACAAGCAGTTATTCATTAAACACTCCAGTCATTTTACTGAATAATAAGCTGATGGCTGAGGGTTATAATGTTCTGTCAGGAGTGGTAGACAAGCGATTCTCCAAACTTGTTATTCAAACTCAGATTTACAATATAATCCTAAACCCAGATTCTTAAACAATAGGCAAAGCTCTAAATTATTCATTCAAACTCAGATTTACAATATAATCATAAACCCAGATTCTTGAACAACAGGGCAAGCTCTAAATGATTATTTACATTTTAGACAAATGAGAGTTGTGCTTTCCTCCGGTACTGGCTGTCTATAGTTCAACCTATCGAAAACCATTACTGTAAGCAATCCAGCCCAAAGAGAGGCATATTGTTCAATCCTGAAACAGCTTGATACAAAGACTGGTGATTTAAATAAAAATGTTGAGAAAAACATTATTTAAAGATACATCATCGATCCTTCGATACTAGTAATTTTAAAAAGCCTTACTGGAGTTTGCTGGACCAACCGGGGACGAATACTCCCTAATTTAATAATCTCCCACCATTCTACAATATATTCATGGATTCTCCTATTACCATCTTTCATAGCTTCTGTAATGCTAAGTGTTTCCTGAATTTACTGCATACATAGGATTTTACTAATATGATCTCTTTTCTTCTTTATATTGTATTATATTATAATAGAACACATCAAGCAACGTACACAGATACAACTCCAGTATATACCAACAGTCCAACCTCCCTTTGATTAATATTGACCGATGTTTACTTTTCACTTACTGTCGTGTAGATGTATATAACAAGTTCCGCTTAGATTATATGTTAGCAGGATAAAAACGTTGACGAAATTGAAACGTCAACTCGGTGTGTTAATTAGTCGAACGGTCACCGGAATTAATATTCGAACTCATTTCTATAGCACTGACCTGGTGAAACTAGTTCGCTTACAATCTCCTGCGATAATAAAAAAAACAAAGTCTTTGGATTTGGGGGATTTATTTCTTTTTTTTTTTCATTTTTTTTTTACTCTTAATCTTGTGTCAGCACTACCGGACACACCATTTGGATGCGTAACAGAAACATTTCTCATGAGAGGTGCATGCTATTATCTACTTACTCTTGCTTGCTTTGTGTCATTCTTTCATAGCTTTCAATGGTAGAACTCCAGTGGACATTCTTCGTTATATCCATTACCTTTAAAAGAGAGATATCACAATTAGAATTCGTTCTTTAAAAAGAACACCAACAAGTTTGAATGTTTAGAAAATTGAAATATTCACGTAAAAAGAGTAGACTGCTACAAACAATCTCTAATAATTAATTATTGAATCAACGTAGACACGATCACCGACCCGATCGTAAAATCAGCCAAGTGCCGAGGTTTTCTTCCCTTTTCTTTTCTTTCTGTTTTTACTCTTTTAATCGCTACCAGACACATCATTTCATCATTAGGACTTTTCAAATTCGCATGAATCTAGACGACTTCTGAATTTTTTTTTTCTATTTTGGGGAAATATGTTTTTTCACGAAAAAAAGGGATTTTGGTGGTACAAGTATCGCTTTTTCAGATGAGATAGTAGCAGTAGTATTATAATTAGAACAACGATCACAAATATTGAAAACAATACCTATAATTTAGTAAGACTATTTTGCACCTAGACAAAGCATTATTATTTGGTATCGTGTTTATGAAACTATATTTTATTAAATATACTACTTTTTCATTAGCAACTTGTAACGACGAAAATATATTTGCGCGTGTGTGACGAACGGACTATATTTGCTGTAAAGGACGAAAGAAAGTTTTGGTGGGTTGCCTTCATCATTTAACTCTTAAAACGATCTGACGGACAAGGCATTTTGTGGAATATTCTCTTTTTCCTGTCTAATACTGTAAGAATTATTCAAAGCTGATAAAAGGTAACAGAGAACAAGGTAACTATTTCTGCCTTACTTTATGTACATACGGCTGTGTCCTTATTACACAATGATTCTTTCAGAGTTGCACTTTTCTGTTGATTTAGAAGGTACGTCCACCAAGAAAGTTTAAAGATCAGAATATTTGTGAATAGAAGAAAGGCAAATTGAAAAATGAGCAGTGTTAGCTTCTGAGAGAGAGAGGGGGGGTCCATTATTATCCGTGTCAGAAACAGCTGCATAACATCTTATTAACCAGAAAGATTTATTCCTGAACTATGTATAAAAGAGAGAATAAGGAACCAATTCAAATTCAAGACAGGTACAGCATTCATACCGACAGGAATATGAAAGAACTGAGATACGCCATATATGGAAACTACGAATACCACAGGATCGAACATTGGATTCGAAAAAATCACACCATCAACCCATTACATCAATTTACAGTACAAGGGTGTCCCAAGAGTAACTCCCGATTTGTGCCAAAATTAATGCCGGTTGTAAGGGAAGCAATTCGTCCGATTAATTATCAAGAGTATTCAATTTGACTGGTAATTTTAGGCACACTGGAATGGTGAATTGCTTCCCTTTGATAGAACTAACGTTCATTTTGGACAGCTTTTTGACAATTCCGGCGTTACTCTTGGGACACCCTGTATATGCGATTCAAATACCTTTGAAACATTCTAATCAAAGGTCTTCGTTTGCCGACTGCTATTAAGCGGTTACATTTGATATAATACCATTTTTTAGATGGAATATCGTTACAATAATAAAACTATATCGGGTGCATTTCCTAAAGGAACTGCATGTGTGATTGCGCCGCATCCTAACCACTCCCTCCACCTTAATGAAAGCACAAAAACTTACTACCGAAAAATATTTTTAAAACTTCACAAGGTAAGTAACCGAATATTTCGAAACTGTACTTCCGTACGAATGGCGGAAAACGAGGGTCCGGTTTAGCATTACAATTACTTTGTAAATAGAACCCCCCTCTAAAACCTTGAAAACTTAACCTTTATCAAAACTGTATGTAAGCGCAAGACATGGATTTAAGACACAGCAATTTTAGTTGGAATAGCGTTGATATCTCGAAAATAGTAGGAGGAGAAGCGGCGTCAGAATAAATAAATAAAGTGCATTCACTGAAGGTACTGTCAATGTGATTGCGCCGCAACAGGCGTTTGTTGATTCGAAGAGCGTGGAGTTGCATTGTAAATAGGATTCAGCCCTCTAAAACCTTGTAGACTGTAGGAGGAGAGGATGCGCCAAACTGGAATGAGTGGAACATGTATAAATTAATAAACTAGAGCCTGCATTTCCCGAAGGAATTGCAGGTTTGTGATTGCACCGCAAAAGAAACTTAATGAAAACACAAAGGATACTAATGAAAGAGACTTTACAACCGTCACAAGGGAAATAACCGAATACTTCTAAACTGTACGAATGGTGAAACGTAAGGGTCTGGTTTAATTATAGCGTCACATTGTAAAAAGATCACTCCCTTTAAAACCTAAAAAGAAACAACAAAATTGTATGTAAGCGCATATATAT
>VCCN01005310.1:2235202-2247264 GCA_006491835.1 Architeuthis dux | reverse complement strand
ACATACAAAAAGGTTGTTTGGATATCTAAAATATTTTTATGGATGCCCTATAAAGGGTTAATTAACGTTTTAATTACACATCAATCCGATGTTTTACCAAATGGAGCAATCAATCTTTTAAACTAAAGTACCAATTTCTTTTTTCTTAAACAGATGGTTTTATCAGAGAAATATCCGATTAAGTTTTTCGCAAATATCGCATTTGAAATGAGCAAGTGAACGCGGAAGAAAATGTAATTAATTGCATTTTGTATTTGGTCGTATGCAAACACTGTGAGGATGTTTTACTTTATCTTTACACAAGAAAATTCATATCATAACGTGTTGTAAATCATTAAATTTGAAGCATCATTGTTAACGACAGCAGCTGATTGGACAGAAAGGTAATAACTTTTGCTTGAAGCAACGTCTCCAACAATCAGAATCTCTCCCCAACTTTTGCTGCTTGCTTGCCTCATAATTGCTTCTCGACCTTCTTCTGAAAGATGAATACTGCGTTCTAACAGTGTTCATGTCTGACCTTGCAGCCTCATAAACATAGGACTATCCTTGCGATCTGTGAACGTAGTCTCCAGAACCTCATCCTATCTTTTATTTAAAAAAATAGTCGATACACCTCTTCGTTAATGGTTTACCTCGACCCAGCAAAATGTTGACAGACTGGATATTTTAGAAGTTTTGATCTACGTTATCCCATACACATGATGCTAAAAAGGCATGAAAGAAAAAAATCAATTGTCCACTCGCCGCAGCTGTATACTCTTACGCTTGCAGTATGTTTAATCATGCAGAAATGACAAAACCGGCTATGGATGCTAAGTGCCTTTTGATTCATTTTGTGACGCATTACTCGGTCTTGTGTCCAAGATGTATTTAAATTTTAAGAGATGGAAAGAAAGTAAATAATGTAAAAATAGAGAATATAAAGGATGGATATTTTGTCTGCAGAAGGTGGCTCATCATGGGATAGCGAGCTTGTCTAGTAGACCCTTATTATTGTGTAGTGAGTTTGCTCCAGACCGACTACTCTTTTCTTTTGTAATAGCAAGTGTGTTTACCAGAACGCATTTTTCTCTCGTAATCTAATTTAGGGTATAGGCTTCATATATTAGAACTTCAGATGAGTCTGTACTTTATTAAAAAGCTTAAATTCAAATGTTTGATTCCATTGTTAATGTTTATATTTGACTAGTTAATACCCCTGAAAAATAAACGGATATATTTGAATTTCTATGTAACGATCTTTTAAGAACAGAAATAGTGAATTTGTTTCAGGTGAAGCGTCTATAGCTTCAAATAGTGGGAGGAGGTATTTCTATCAACAATATTTCTACCCCTGAGTGGAAGAGTCCAGTATTACAGATAAAAACAAAGAGGGTATACTACTCATTATATAAGTATATATTAAATTAGCATTAGTTGGTATCGTGCATAGTTTGAAATAATGGGTAGGGAAGATTTTCTTCAGCAAAATTTTAATCCCTCCCCACCGCCAGCGGAAGAGTCCAGTGTTACGACCAACGAACCAAGAAAATTGCACTGTTCATTATTAGAGTAGATTCTGATAGCGGAATTTTTACTGAGACCGATGTTAGGAGGAATGGAAAGGTGACACATTTGGTGACTGCTCGTCCCGAAGTCTTCCACCTAAGTGTCAAATCGATGGCAGCAAGACTTTTGACCAAAACGTTTCTCTTCATTGTAGCAGGCTTTCAAAGATAATAGGTATTATTTAGTGTATTTAAAAACAGAAAACTATTCCATTAAAAAAAAACATTTCTCTTTGATCTAATAAGAAAACAATCCCCTGACCACAAATCCTTTGTTGTCCCTTTCTGAAAATTATTGAACATGGGTTTATTTACGACATTTGTTGTTTTAGTGATCTTGTTTTCTTTAGTTTCGTTTTCTATGTTTAATTCTTTAGGCTATTTATAATTTTGTTTTGTCTAAAAGAAAGAGAAAAGTATGCTAATAAATCTCTTGAAACCCGCTTAAGTTCGGAACATCTCTTCTGGAAAAACAAACAGCTTGCTCTCAGGTGCGAGCAATCAGGCTTACATAATCTATGGAAGAAAGCGTAGGAAGAGACCTCAAGAACAATAATGCTTACATGGACAACTGGATTATTGTTTTCGTTGTGTTATGTGCTCAACCAGCATCTCCTTCATACAGGAATGCTTTATAGTATGACAGATGGACAAGACTCTTAGCAAACAACGCTCATGCAAAAGTAGGTAGGTTGTGCTCCGGAACAACGCGACTTTGCTCTCACCTAACCCAGCCAGGCCTCTATGATACACGTTGCTCGATGGTACAATTATAAATGAGGATGGCTGCTGTAGTGAAAATGTTAGTTTCAATACTCAGGGACTGACTGAAGAGTATGCAGCGTAGCTAGACTAAGAATACAATCATAGAATAGTTTACTTGCCATTACCAATTTTTGACTAGTTTTTTCATCTCGTTTTTTTTGGGGGGGTCTTTTTTTGGCACATATCGCGAGGTCATCGTGTGTAAGCAGCATGGATAAAAAGGAAGCCTCCGACAAGATTTGGACTCACATCCCGGGAAATGTTGCTATGTGACTATATTTAAATTACGTCTACTGGTTGACTTCCGTAGTCTAACTGGTAGGGCACTGTCTACGTCAAAAAGTCCCAATGAATAGGTGATGCTTGTCCGAATCTCGGCTTGGGATATTTTCATATCCATACTGTTTACTTAACGCTGTAGAACATTAAAACGTCCTAAGCGTTCGGAGAAAAAAATCAACAAAAAATAAGATGAAAGGAATCTAGTCAAAGATTACACAGGCCTACAAAATGTTATGATCGGACTGTTGTTTTCATTCTGATACCTGTTTTTAAACTATTTGTTGGTGTTGATTCAATTCATTTCATCAGTTCAAGTTTTTTTTTCTATAGTATATCAGCATTTTTACTTAAATTGTTAATTTTGTCGTTATTTAAAGGCATTTTCACAAATTACATGTACATTTACTTAAAACAACAATATAAAACATGGTATTGTTCCAAATGTGATCTAAAACACATTATTTTACATACAAATCATTATCTAATGGGTGTAGCATTAGATAATGATTTATATGTAAAATAATGTGTTTTAGATCACATTTGGAACAAACACTTTTGTAGAAAATGCAATTAACATTATATAATTGGGTGAAAATTTGACAAAAATATCGGACGAGGGGGGCCAAAAACAAAACAATCTGTATTTTTGAAAAATGATTAATCACAGTGCTTCGTGTAAGAAATTCGGACAATTAGTTTACTTGTCATTTTATAACAGTTTTATTCAAAATCCACAAATACACTATCTAGGTTCTAACAGTCAAATGATGATGGGAGCAAACTTCAAGATATTAAAAAATATAAACCATATGTGTAATGTTTACTTGTATAATGACAAATATTTTTCAGTATTCAGATAAATAGATATATAGATAGATAGATAGATAGATAGATAGATAGATAGATAGATAGATATGCGTGACAAACATTAAGGGATCAATTTAGCATAGACTAACATTGTAAATTGATCCCACCACTAAAAACACTTTTAGAGGTGGAATTTGCAAAAAACAAAAACAAAATTATTCTAGGCATAATAAACAGTACATGTCGAAATGCTCAGCCCTCTAGCTCCATCGGTGCGGCCTATATGCATGATACATCCATAAATACAGCCGGACCAGCTTGAAACTTGAAGAAAACTATGCTGACTGTTTTGGTGACAGTTTTGGTTGACGGTTTCTAATAAATTGCTAGATAGATAGATAGATCATTAGGTCCGTGGCTTAATAATGACTTTTCCTTGTCAGTGCACTTAACCCAACGCTTCTCCATGAATCACATAGATAGAATATTATACAGTGGAAATATCAGATCAAATTTCAGCCAACAACTGTGCCAGGCTACGAAATTATTGATCCATCCTCGTATATCTAGAGAAGGAGATTTTCACAGTTACAAAAAGACACTCAGTACGTATATACGCATGCGAATATGCATGTATATATGTACGCATGTCTGTATGAAAATCTATACAAAGCACGGAAAAACCGATGTGAATGGCTGTGTTTCGTCTTAGCATGAAACCTTGTATGGTGGATGTTTAGGTTATCAACATTCTTATATATATGAATATCCAGGTCAATATCTCGCAGCATTAGATTGTAGCAGAAACCTATTAAGCAAGACTCAATAATAATCTGGGTCGTTCTGTCCGGATATAAAACTTCTTGCTTCTGTGATTAGTTATTGTTCGAGTTTATTAGCCGAGATCCAACGCTCCAAATCTTAGGATTATAGGCTGCATTACCCTGTGGCCAATCAGTCCGCTCGGATAGTGTAATGGTTATCACGTCTGTCTCGCACGCAGAAAGTACCGGGTTCGGTTCCCTGTATGAAGGAAGTGTATCCGTTTGTTGTACTTGGATCCTGGAAAGAGGGTGGTCATAAAATCTTCTCGACCAGACTTGAAACTTGCAAGGACCACTGAGCTGACAGATGTTTGTCACCGGCCGTTCATACTCCAATGGGAGTTGTCTCCTAAGAGACAGACACTTTACCTTTATCCTGTAGTCAATCCTCTATCATAACAATCGGGCCAAAGCTGCATGAACGTTTCGGTGCTGGTTAGAAAGCGTAAGATAGAGATTAAAAGAATAGATAGAGCGAAAAGAAAGAATGCTGCAAGAATAAAACAATCTGAGAGAGAACTTTAGGTTATAAGTAAATATATATTCGCATGGCTTTACATGAAAGCACGCCTACATACAATATATGGAATTGTTGGATATCACACCTACTCTTAGTTTGGACCAGCCCGAGAAAGTCGCGTGGTTAAGCGACTATAAATGACTTGATGTGAGTTTAAATTCCGGCCTTCCTTTGCGAAGGTAGTCGGTCGGGACAAGCAGGACCAACTTAGCCTGGCTCTGCTAACCGCTGATCTTTGCTTACAATTTGCGATTTGTTTTTGTTTTTGTTTGTTCTTTCTTCTGCCCTATCTTCCATATATATGGTACTCGTGACAAGGGTGGGCTTACACGAGGTGCCGAGAGTACTGTTGGTCAGAGGTCGTCAACGACCACATTGCTAGAATTGCAGTCAGCTGGGTCAGTTTTGGCCGGAACGTTCCCCAAGAACACCCCGACTGCAGGATTGCCAGCAACAGAAAAAGCAAAAGCACAACTACAACAACAGAAACAAGACTAGCAACAAGTTCCCCCACCTCGTCCGTCGCCGATCCACTTGTCTCCGGGTGTCCTGTGAGTGAGGAGGGTGGAGTCAAGTGTTGTTAAAAGGTAAATAGGGCGTAGCCCAGACCGTTGCCATCTCCAACAGCCACGGCAGCAGCAGCAATACCAACCGCAGCAGCAACAAACAACAACCACAAAAGCAGCAACAACAAGAGGAACAACAACAAAAACTGCGCCTCCCCAAGAGTCATGCGTCGCTGAGGAACAGGGGAAATGGAAGGGGGAACAACAGATGGAACTGACCATCGACAACAACAAGACCCCCCCCACACGCCGACCAAAAGGGGAGTGAGAAAAAAAGGAGAAAGAAAGATTTTTTTAAAAAAGAATCGGCCGACAGAGCCCCATCCCCCTGTCGGCCGAACCTTCTGCTATTCCCACTCCCCCCAAAACAACTCCCCAGAGAGGCGGAGTCGTCGTCGTTTTTGGCAAGGAGCCAATCGTCTTCTCCTCCTTTTCAGGCAAAAGGGAAAAGACTAAAATGCCATTTCAGGTGGCAGATTGATCGTGGCCAAAGTTGCCGTGAAACGTGGCAAGTTACGGTTCGTCGTGGTTTATGCGCCTAACGACGCTAGAGAGACGCGTTCCTTACTTCGGTAGATGACGGACCCGAAGCGGTTAATTTTAATGGGTGATTGTCCAACGACTCGCCCTAGCTAAGTTATCGCTGCGTTAAGACCCCGGACGGGCACACCCTCCAGTCGAATAGCCTACATTTGTTAGAGGTTCCGGCAGTTCCATCTCCAGGATCGCTTCACCAAGGATCCTGACCTGCGGGAGCAGGTATTTCGCAGCTGTTTAGCTGTCTTTCCCCGACTCGAGTCGGCTGAAGTAGCTAGCTGCGAGGGAGAGCTGCGCTGAAGCTGCTTGGCTACAACAAGTCGCTGAAGCTGGATGGTCTACCCTACGAATTCTATTGTAGGCTGTCGCACATGCTCGTACCCCTTTTGACAGTCATGTTCAACCACTGGTTCCATCAGGGAGCAATCTCAGGTCAGGCAGTTAAGAAAGGGGGACAAATGTGTAGGGGAAAGCTAGTCGATTACAGGACATAACTCTGCTAAACACTGAGTTAAAGATTTTGGCCTGTCGAATCGCTTACAGATTGTCATCGAGGACTTGGTCGGATCAGAATTAGGCTGTGAAGGGAAGATCGATCCCGAACAATCTGCATACGATCCGTACTTAGAGGGATTAAAAGACGACACCGGATCCGCGCTGATCAGTCCAAGGCGTTCGATAGGGTGGACGACATGTTCTTGGGGTCTGAGCTGCAAACCGCCGGATTCGAGCCGGGGTTCCGCATGCGAATCGGCCTGTACCAGTCTCCCAGAGCTGTGGTGCAGGTGAACGGAAAGCGGCCGGAGCCATTCGCGATCGAGCGCTCGGTTCAATACGGTTGCCCCTTGACGCCCATACTATATGTCCTAGCGTTGGAGCCCCTCCTTCACAGGCCACGTGGAATAGGCCTCCCTGGCGGGGCTTGAGCCAGGGTGACTGCATACACCGATGGCGTTACCATTTTCGTGTCCTGTCACCGGGACATAGAAGTGGTGCTGAAGGCACTTTCACGGTACGAACAGGAAGTCGAACAGCGTGCGGCTAGGCACTGGATCCTTCGGCTAGATGGACGGGCGTGTCCGTATCTTAAGGGTGTGGTCTGGACCTGATCTCCAGGTGGAGAAGAATTGGTCTAAGCACGTACGTCTTCCCTCTGATCTTTTACCGTCTGACTGTACTTCCCCTGCCTGCGAAGGGGTGTTGGAACTCGAGCGCCTACTCTACACACTGCTATGGAAGGAAGGCAAGCCAGTAGTTCGCAAAGTTTCCTATCACATTAGGATTGGTTCGGAATGCGCTATATCTCAATGGCATGGCCTTCAGAGTGGGATCGACGGACATGCCCGATTCTCCCCAATATAACAATGGGACAGAAGAAACGGCCAACACGCCTTCTTCTACTGTCACAAGGTCCGCCCGCTCTGGGACTACGTCAACGGAGTTACGGCTTGCCTCGAGCCCGATCAACCAATAATCGTTCTCGATGTCGCGTACATGTGTGACAACGTGTTGCCCCCGTTGCCCGAGGTGAAACCGATGGTGTTTCAGACGCTGCTAGCCGTAGCAAGAATGGTGGTATGGAAGACGCGACTGAAGGAGATCTGTGAGAATGAATCTTTGAGTTCTTTAAGCATCAGCTGAAGGTAAGGATTATATCGCATACATTTCAGCAAAAGGTGGATACGTGTTGCAAGCTTAGTTTGGCTGAAAGGAGCCAGATTGGAGTGGTCTTTCTCGCCGACACATGGCGCACACAGTCCCTGAGTTCTTATTATCGAAATGAATGATTGAAACACCCGGCCCCCAAGTCTTTTCTCATCCTTCTCCACGAAATTTAAGCCGGCTTTTGTTCGAACCCAATCATAATTTGTTTTTTGCCTTAGCCCCATAGACTTACTCGTTTCTGGACAAACCCCAGAAAACAACAGGCGTCCTTCCAATTAGCACAGGTAGGGAGGGTCCCATACTAACCCTTAGTTTTTGCTTAGTTTCTCTTTGGGCTTGTTGTCCCCTCCCCATCATCAGCATTAAATTGTATATAACAGCATGGGGTTTTAAATAGCTTAAGTCCCATACAGCAATTGTGGTGAATGAAAAAGATTGAAAGAGAAGGGTGAATTATTATGGTGAAAGGACTATTGCAAGAACTAATCGGTCACGAATGAAATTAGCAAGTAAGTTAGACTAAATGACAACCAGTCTTCTGCACACTCCCTCCAAAACGGCCTTGTGCATAATTTAGCGAAGCGAACAGTCTTCCCTTTGTCATGTAAAGCTTGTAAATCTATCGACTGCGTGTCGAACGGACATTTAGTGTCAGACTTAGTAAATGTAATACAAACCCTACGTCAAATCCTTGTATACTGAGCGGTTATATACAACCTGTGAGTTACAGTCTTACGACGGAATACAACAGTGGCGACGAAGGGTTCGAACTTAGGCACGAGAAGACGAATCTGCACATAAAACCCATTCGTTGGACTTCTTAAATTTTGGAGAAAAAAAATAACACAAAATGGAAGAGCTAAAAACAGTCTTGGAGCAACAAACAAGACTGGTGGAATTAATGTTTCAGCAAATGACACGGACCGATGCCTGCTGTTCTTATTTCACACCAGATACGATAGCAAATTCACTCGGTGAATTTCGCTATGACCCGGAGAACGGAGTAACTTTCGAAGTGTGGTTCCGATGCTACGAAGACATTTTTTTTTAAATTAAAAACATGTAACGATTGGCCAGACGATAAAACAGTAAAACTCTTATTGCGAAAGCTATGTGCAACAGAACACGAACAGTTTTGTAATTTCATTTTGCCTGAAAGACCTACTGACTAGAATATGGGAGATATATTACACGTTCTAACCAATTCTTGGGGCGAAAAAGCAACTTTATTTCATACCAAATACCAGTGCTTACAATTAACAAAACGCTTCTTTTCTAAAGTATAGTGATTACCCCAATGTCATTCTCGGCCCCATTGTACCGCGGTAACACCGTACCGTCAGTCAACCTCATCATTTTTCAGTGACAAATAAAATTAAGACAGATGTGTATGTGTGTGTGTGTATGAGTGCGCGCGTGTGTATGTTTGTGTGTAAAACTATCCTTTCACCAAGCACTAAGGATATTTGTGAAGTAAATCTATATTATTGAAAGATTATTATTATAATTTCCGTAACCTAAAGAGGAAGAAGGTTGGTAATAATTGATTTCAGTCAATCACGTGGCGACCTTTTTGAATATCTAGTTAAAGGTGAGGTGACATAATTCGCATAATTTTGCGGTGGTTCATGAAAGGGTACTATATAAGATTTTGGGAACAGCATACTTTGTGAGGGTACTTTTCTATGAATACTTTATTAATAAGCTATGAATAAACTCATTCAAATTCCAGATATCCAATGGTTCAAAGGTTAAACAAGTCTTGTTACAAATACTTATTTCAACTCACTTGAGAATTTCGAAATCTCAGATCTATTAGCAGGGGTTAAACATACTGTTTCAATTTAGTAAAAGGCCATAAGTCAGTACAGAAATGACTCAATTGTAGATAGCTGAGAATTATATAGTCATTTACTAAGCATAGCTTAGTTATGCCAAAAGGACACGAAGATCGAACTCACAGCCCGAGTTATGATCTGCGAGACGAGCTTGTAAACCATTTACCATTTTACGCTAGTTATGTACTAAGTTAATTTGACCCAGGGCCACAATTATAGAGCACACAGTGTGGATTGAAATTACTACTTAATAATAATGATCTGCAATAGTAGTTGTTTACTATGCTTAGCTTAGTGTTGACACAAAGCCACAATCATAGGATAGCCTGTGGGAATAGAATTCTCTATTCAGTATTAATAATCTTCAAGAGTAGCGCTTGATAACCATTACAACACGACAAGGCGACCCCAACTGAGTATAATATAAGATCATATAGATATAGATATATAGATATAGCTATTTGCAAAGATTATTTATTACCTAACATGTTTTAACTGAGAAATTCAGCCTTTTTCAAAGGAGAATTCAAATACACACCCTCGAATGAAGTTTTTCTCCAGACACATTTGAAAAAGGCTGAATTTAGGTAATAAATAATGTTTGCAAATTAGTCTCCACATTGTCTTTTCCTATCATCATTATGTCGGATAGCCCTTATCCTATTCTACAATGTTTGTTTGTTACCGTGTATAAGTCTTATAGTTGTAGATCTACTAATCTGTCTATACAGAAAACTTGACGCCCAGAAACAACATAGGATAGGTGGCACTGAAAGGTCCCTACAGGTTAATTTAAGGTCAAAACTACTTTTCCCCCCAATCTGTTATGGTCTTTAAATAGACCATAACAGATTGGGGGAAAAAGATTTATTTATTTCTACAAAAATCAGCGGAAGTACCAATGGCCAAACTTCAAAGCCCAAACTCCAAAGTGTTTTCCTTTTAATTATATGTGCTTTTAATCTCTCAGACCCTTAAACCTTCCGGAAACTTGTCAGTTTTGAGAAAAAGACATTAAAGATTTTAGAAGGGGTTCTATTTAGAATGTAACTATAATGCTAAAACAGGATCCTTACATTTCGTTCCTCGTAGGAAGCTGCGAATGCGAATTTCTCTTTCTTTCAGTGCTTATGCTAGTTTGGTAGTATTTCTTAATAGGAATCTGACACTAGTCTGACAATAAAACATGTTTTTCTTAAAAAACGCCCAAACCGTAACCCTACCTCTAACCCTAAACCTAAAACAAATACGACAATAAAACATGGGCACTATTTAAATCCGATGGTCTGCTTTAACGTGCGATCTACTAAAGTCAAAGTTGAGCGCATGCATTCTCGGTTTTGAGAAAAAATAATTCTTTATGGTTTTAAGAGGGACTGCCGTGTGTGTGAAGGCCTGCAGGAGTCTGCCTGTGGGTGTGCGCGCATTTATTATTTCATTTGTTTCCTACGTTGTTTATATTCGACGTTTGTATCCCTGCTAGTACATATATGTGCGCGTGTGTATGCATGCGCGAGCGTATAGCCTAGGATGAATGTTCTGAAGTTTTCTTTTTATATAGAAAAATCAATACATAATACAATTTTGAAGTTGGTTAATCAACATCTGAATGAATTTTCTGCTATCTGTAAAACCATGTAATAAGATTTGCTGTTATGTTACCTATTTCCTACACGCCAAATGCAAATGCTATTTGAAACAAAATGGACTTCATTTTCTGACCTCTTTCCACTAATTTCTAAAAATAAAAATATTTAAAGACATAAGTTTTGTTAGTTCTCTGTGTCATCTTCATTCCGAAAAAATATCCACGCTGTTAGCAGCTTCCAGAATCAAGATAAATTGCCTTTCTATATGGAAAAAATTGATAAGTCTACAATTTCTGAGAGTAGGTCTTGTTACATTCATTCTCTGATGACTTGAAATCTTGCACATTTTTCCACTTAAATAGATTTTGTGTAAATTCTACAGCATCTTGAATAAGGAAGTTTACCCAGGTTATAGCCCAAATGCAGAGACATGCTTCAACCAAGTTAGACATGTAGGCATTGCAATTGTAATACGTTTACACAGACTAGAATAACAAAATTAAAAAATAAATAAAATAATATAAAAGAAACACAGAGTGTACTCGACATTGGCGAAAGTTAAAAAATCTGATTCCAGTTTGTTCATATTGGCCGCCGTGAAGTCGAGTACCAAGCCCCTCAAGTTCTGTGGTTAAAACACTTTCGGTGAAATTATATCCTTTTGTATGTCTTGCAACATTTCCCTTACTTGATTATATGCATAACAACTATGTGTTTCTGAACCATTTACTCTTCGTTCATGTTCTAAGTCATTTTGGACCATAACAATGTTGTATTTTAATTAAACGAATGTGAAATTCTCCCCATATCTTTTACTCTTTCTCCTCTCCCGCACAATAAATCCTTGCAGTGGAATGAACACGGAATAGGGTGTGTATGCTTGAATGGAAGTAGAAAGGTCTCAACTTTCTCTATAACTGTCATTTATTCATTCATTCATTATGTAATGAACAGGGATAATAATGGAAGAGGGTTTTGTGCTTGAATAGGAGTGGAAGGGTCCCAACCTTCACAATAACTACCATTCATTCATTCAATTCTCCTCTCTTACAAGCCTGAAGCGCAAGAATTAAGTCATAATAGTAGACCACAGGAATAAAGACATATAGCAAAAGTATT
>VCCN01005310.1:2142797-2162653 GCA_006491835.1 Architeuthis dux | reverse complement strand
TAGCGTGTTGGAAGAGAGAGGGGAGAAATAATGGAAGGATGGGAAGGGGGAGAGACTGATGGCTACAAAAGTGTGGCAGACACGGCTCTTATCATATATATATGATTTACTAAGTTTAGCCTACTACTGCAAAGACCAAATAAGTTTAGGAACATTGTATTGGACTAGATTTTCCTAGTGAGGAGCGCCTGCTTCACATGGAAAATCAACATTCAAATACCGATCTCTGTCACTGGTAGGAAAATACGCAACTATCCCAACCGCAGGGCAGACCCAAACTTTTCATTTATCATTCCAATAAAAATACCGAGACAAACTATTCTTCATTCGTATAACGTTATATTGATGACTGTGAAGTCTTAGAAGACACGCAGTTTTTCGTGGAATTGAATTATGATAATGTTGATGGGATCTAATCTATTTTCAGTAAGGTGTTCAATTCAATTTTGCCATAGCCTAACGATGGCTCGTAATATCGGCTGTTAAGCTGGCTTGGTGTACCTAACCTAATTAATGTCCATTCTTCTCACTCAGTGTTTCCTATTGGCACCAATTCCGACTAATGGCTACGTGCTCGTGGACATTTTTAGATGCACTAGCATGTATAGTTGCGACCGCCGTCACTGACTGAGATACTGAAATGTCAATTACGTCCCCTGTAAATTTAGATGTTGCCGAGTTACGTCCCTTGCTCAATATTGCCAATTCAAATGTTCTTAATCGAAATCTATTTTGGTTGCGTTTAGATGTCAGAAATTGCTATTTAGATGGTTTTCAATAGAATACGTAAGTAATATTATTTATTTAATTTACCGAACTGACAATAACGTCCCTTGCTAGACACTGTTGCAAACTTTCAAGTTTACATGTACAATTCAGTCAGAAAAACATCTTAAAACACCAAGAAAGATATAGATTTTCCAGATATATATCTAAAATCGAGGAAATACATTAAATATTATTAATAAATTAAATGTGACATTAATTTTTAACATTTACTTTATCAAAATATAACTTAATTTATTAAAAATATTACTTATTTTATTAAAAGTCATCTAAATAGAAATTTCTAAATTGGCAAAACTGTTGCTAGATCTTCACACGAGAAAAGGTGTTGACTGCTTCCTTCTGTTGATATACAATAATCCCTTGATATGTGCGATTAATAAATCCACGGTGTACACCGCATATATCCAAAATCGCATTATTCAAAGTTAAGAATCAATGTAAATAATTATAATGAATCCTGGTGAAAAAAACAAAAAACAATATAGACCAATGTATATTATTACATTCCTCAATTGTCTCCCTTAGTTAAACCCTGCTCAATTTCCTCCCTTAGTTGTAATGTAATAAGTTATAAAAATAATCCAAAACGTCTACTCTATATAAACAAGCCCCTGGTTGTTGTAATTTGTTATGTCCTATTTCAAGTTGAATAAATACATTATTTATGCTAAATATTTCGTTCCGCCGTTTCCAAACTTTTTAGAACTGCACTAATCAAATGTTATACCGTTAATATCAAAGGATGGTCACAATAAATTTGTGCGCACTAAACAAAACCTCATTAATCAGGGCCGCACATATTAAGTTACTGTATAGCAATACCTTGAAAAGGGCCGTTTTGATTAGTGCGCATTTTAGTGCGTTTAAAGAATCTTTGTACAAAAGAGTATAAACTGAAAAAACACATTCAATTATAATAGGACGTTGAAGAGTGCTGTTTTAAACAGTACGCAAAATTAGTACCCAAAAAATAGAATGAATTAGCAGCACTAATCGAGGTATGCCTGTAATTTCTAAAGAAAAACAAAATACAATTTCAAATCATTTTCGGTCATCTGTCTTCTTTTTTTTTAATGTTCATACATGCGAAATAGCAAATAATGTTTATTTAAACTGTTTTTGTATCCAATTTTACTATTTTTCCGCCTTTTAAAGAAACATTTTTAGTCTTTTTTCATTTTTAAAACTTTTTATAAAAACTAAAGGAAAACTGAGTGATACGAAAATAAACTGGATACCTAAACAAATCTTATGGCAACATGTTTAGCTTAAATAATATTTTTTCGTATTTTCTTTTATTTATTCATTTATTTATCAACGTTCTGAAAATATATTTTTCTCCGTTTCTTTTCCCGTATTTGTACGTGTAACAACCTCGATAGTCATCGTCCTTTGTTTATGTAAATATTATCGTCGGTCAATTTACAGTCACTGAACATATAAATACAAGTGAACCGACCACAAATCCACTGTCTGCACCCATTAATATCTTTTGTTTACAGTACACTAACTACATTACTCCCCTTACAAGAAAACATGAAATGTTTCTTTGTTTTTATTTTCCTCTTTCTTGATTAAATATACTTTATTTCAGTTTATCTGTGTGTGTGATTCAGAAGACTTATAACCTTTCTGTTGCTCTGCCCGGTTTTGTTGATAGAAACTAGCGTATCTGAGTTTCAGGCTTCTACAGAATGTCGAGAGTTTTGTTACTTTACGCCATTCTCAAGTGGGCCAGTTTCCTATTTGGACTAATGTTAATAATCACATACTTGATTTATTAATGTCTACAAAAAATAAAATAATCATAAAACGTCTACTTATACAATGAACAGTGATATTTTTTTCTGTTTCTCTGTCCGTAGTAACAATAGACTCTTCGACTGGAAGGTAACAATTCTGCTGATAAAAATATCTCCTATCTAGGATTTGAAACAATGGACTCTTCCACTGGAACGACCCTAGTAGTTTCTTTTCTTAAAATTCATCTCATACCAATTCAAATATATCCGCGAATAGAATATTTGATATTGATGATAGCTATTGGGAAGAGAATACACGATGGATTTAAATTTTATTACCATATCGAAGAGAACCTTGCCAATGTGCTTAAAGCGTAAAGTATACATTGAATGCATAATACCAGCTATGACTTTCGGATGCGAAACATGGAATTTAAAAAAATGAACTGAGAACCAACTTAGAATCACACAGAGAGCCCTAGAAAGAGCGATGCTAGGGATAACTCTAAGAGATAGATCTACATGGACTAGAGTGAAAGATATCCGACAACAAAAATGGAGATGGGCTGGTCAGCTAGCAAGAAGAGACGATAATAGATCGAGCAAAACGACTAACTGATTGGTGCCCATGGAACAGTAAACGCAGTAGGAAAAGACCAGGCACAAGATGGAGGGATGATATAAAAAGGTTTGCCGGTAAGACATGGCAGAGGTTAGCGCAAACTAGGTCGTCATGGAAGGAGAGGGGGAAGGCCTTTGTCCGGCAGTGGACTTATAATGGCTGATGATGATTAAACTTAAAACGCGTAGAACATAACAATTTAGCTTTTACTTTTAAATTAGAATGATCAGTTCTGAAATGCTTACAAAATAGTTTGAATTGCCAATGATTTACCGAAGAAGCTGTTACTTTACTGGCCTGTGAGTGATGAATATGAAACCTGCAGACCTACCAAGTCACCCGCATTTTGCGAAGCATCCCGCAATATTCTTTTACTCCAACTCTCCCGGACGATTTTTGTTGAAACCTGTTTACTCCCGCATTTTCGTTTAAGAAACATTTCAAGATAGCTTGTCATCCCCTCACCCCTATTTCAAGTGGGTGCATTGTCCACCCACTTGGCCTGTGTGCACCGTGGATGCTGTTATCTCCGGTGACCGGCCATCACAGTCCCGAATGGTTAACCGCTCTTGAAGAAATTAGATTATTTGTAACGAAATGCTTCTCTATTTTACATAGTTACAAAAAAACATGCCAGTACTTTTATTCAAAACGTATGGATCTGTATACAAAACATGTGTGCCTTTGTTCAAAATATAAGTACTTTTCATTCAAAATCAAAGAGTTCTGTGAATAAATGACTAGAAAGTAAAAAAAATAATTAGTTGAGTTGGTATGTTATCATGAACATTGTATCCATTTAATTTTCTTTTCTCTTTACCAGACATGTGCTCACCGCCGCACACGCAAATAAAATCTACCTCTTGTGAAATGGTACAAACGGAACTAGGAAAGAACCAAGTCATGCAGCAAATTCTGAATTTCTTACGATTTTCTACTTCAGTGATTAAAGAGGCTATACAAAGGATGCTCAAGAATATCAGTTGAGATGTGAGTGGATATATCCGCGAAACAAACCGCTGAATAGAGCTGGGCATGTGTAAGAAATTGTTTTGTATAATAAACTGTACAATGGTTCTAAACCATGAAGTGTTTTCTTTTGTTATGCAATGTTTTCTAGTATCAATTATATTTGTTTCATCAGTTTATGTAATATTAGAAACCGTCAACCAAAACTGTCAACATAGGTTTCTTCAGTTTTCGCGCTGGTCTTGCTGGCTGGCTGTCTAGCTGGCTATGTATGTATGTATGCATGTATGTTCCGTTAATGGGCGACAGAGCATAATAGGCTAAGACGACCGTAGAACAATCTTGTTGTTGCATACAGCACCTGGTATTCCCAGATGGTCACCCATCTGGGTAATGACCAGGCTCGACGTTTCTTAACTTCGGTGATCTTACGAGAACCGGTGTATTTTATAGGACCGGACTGCGCACCCGGTCCCTTTCTCAAGCACGCGCCGTTCCATGGAGGACGCATGACAGTGTGCTCTCCACGGAACCGCCTTACTCGTATCGAGTGGCGGCGATCATGTATGTATGTATCACGCGTACAAGCCACATCAATTGAGCTAGTGGGCTGGAAATTTTAACATTTGCTCCCTATTAAGTCTAGAAAAAAACTTTTTTTTAAAAATGAATCCCCCCAGTAGGTTTTTAGTTGGGGGGGGGGGTCAATTTACAATACAAGTTGATGCTAAACTGTGCCTTTAGTCTTTGGAAATTCGGACTTTTCTTACTGATCACCGTCTAACAAAAGGTATGAGAAGTAACTTATTCATTGATCACCCTTTTCCCATTTTTCTTAATTGATCACCCCCAACACAGCATGCTGCCAAAAGACGTTCGTCACGTGACGGTTTCTATTGAGTGACTAACCAGACATGTTTAACATCTATCTAAAAAGAAATCTAAAATAACGACATGTATGTCTTTAATAAAGGTACTTATACATTTGAATAAAAGGCTTCGAATAAAAGTGCTTATATGTATGCATATAGCTGTAAACATGAGGAAAGGTTTGAGAAAATGGAGACAGCAGAGTGGTTTCGATTTTATCACCCTCTTTTGAGAATTATCTTTTACTAAGGAGAAAGATGTAGATGTAAAAACTCTCACATGAAGGAAGAAGAGGAAACATGACAATGACTAGTTGCACTTAGATAAGATTGAACTCATAAAAAGCATACTTTAAAACTAACAGGAAACAGAGACATACCCTAATGTGTCACGTTACGGATTAAATGCCGTAAACTTTAACCACATGGGAGCAGCTAATGTGTATCTCGCGAGAAATTTCTTACTTTACCAGGGAACTTTACAAAGACAATTCATAGATTGTTATGAAGACAGTGAAAGCAATGATTGTTCTGAAGCGACTGACGAGATATTTCGCCGATACGACAACATACATTGATATTGATAGTATATACGAGACATCAGCAGATTTGTTTCAATTTTATCACCCTCTTTTGAGAATTATCTTTTACTAAGGAGAAAGATATAGATGTAAAAACTCTCAAATAAAGGAAGAAGAGGGAATATGACAATGACCAGTGGCATTTAGATAAGATTGAACTCATAAAAAGCATACTTTAAAACTAACAGCAAGCAGAGACAGACCCTAATGCGTCACGTTACGGATTAAATTCCGTAAACTTTAACCACATGGGGGCAGCTAATGGGTGTCTCATGAGAAACATCTTAGTTTACCTGGGAACTTTACAAAGACAATTTGTAGATGGTGATGAAGACCGTGAACGTAATGATTGTCTAGAGCCGTTGACGAGATATTTTGCAAGATTCATTTATCCTGGATCTTCTTACTCAGTGAATCGGAAAAACAATGTATAGATTGTTATGAAGTCAGTGAGGGCAATGATTGTTCTGAAGCGACTGACGAGATATTTCGCCAATATGACAACATACATTGATATTGATAGTATATAAGAATTTCAAGAGGGAAATGGTGATATTTTTCACAAAAAACCTTTTAAAATGTCCATGTCTGAGTGCAAAAACAGTATAAAAAGAATATATTGATTCGAAGTCGTTTATTTATCAGGCTCTTTATGCTGTAATTAAAATTAGATCTTTCACCGTGGTTAGCACGCTTGTCCTGCAGACCGTAGTGTGATTAGTTTGATCATCACTGGGTTGTCGATTATGGTTCTGTGCCATACAACTTTAAACTTTGTAAATACCAACCTTGCCATTTTAGCAAATTAAATTAACCACTTCGCCTCAGACAAAACAGACTATCGGTAATGGTTTCTTAATTCATCTTCAAAATGACCACTCCTACCGTTCAAAGTCCTTTGATAATGATGGTGGCTTGCGCAATCTATTAATGAAGTTAAGAAGTCTGTAAAATTCCAAGTGCATTTTCATTCAAAATCCAATATGAGACTTTATATTTTTATTGAAAAATTGAATAACATGAAAATCGAATACTTCCTTTACAATAATTTCGATAAAGCCATCTATAGTAGTAGTATTTCACTAAACCACGATTTTTGACTGCATACAATTTCCCCAAATATACTTCCAATGAATACAGATATATTTCAGAAATTAAGTGTAGTGTTAAACGCGACCACGTCTGAAGGAATCGACAAGGATAGATTACACAAGAAGTCTTGTCTGCAAGTAAATTCGGCACATCCAGGGCATTCAAGAAGAAGTGACAAAAAGCGAATTTTAAACAACAAGAGAATATACATTTAGTACAAGAGAGAAAAGGTAGACAGTTAAGTCAGCAAACCGACATATTCGCTTACAACAAGAAAGCTTTGGTTTAGCTACGGAATTCTTACTTTTTAACAATAGTTAGAAAGGAGACGTAGAGATACAGCTGAAGAAAGTTTGAGTTGAGAAAAGAATTATATGTTTTCAATAGGGACAACTGAGCCATCAAACGAAATGTTCATTTACAAAAAGAAAGCTTTTGTTAAGCTAAGAAATTTAACCTTTTTAATAAGGATTAAAAAGAACACGTACGAGACGTCTCACAACAATCAGAAGTTCGGAAAGATAACACAATAGTCATATGACCAGAAAGTGTCGGTTAGTTACGGTAATTACATGGGAATAAGTCTTTAGAGAAATCTGTATCTATCTGTCTGTAATGCCAACATTAGGAACAAAACAACTGCGAGGCTTACCTTGGGAGCCCGCTTATCATGAGAAGAGACCGAATTCCGACTCCTTTGTTTTTATATCCTTAGCGGGCAACGTCACTAGTTTGTGTGTATCATGTGACGTTCGCAAAACATAACGCGAAGCAAGGGCAGATAACTGCGAATTTTGATGTATGGAGACTTACACTTTGAAACAAGACTAGAAAACTGCGCTATAAGGAATTTATCTTTGAGTGTATAATGCAGTAGTATTAAATTCAATGACACCCCGTTGTAAAGAAGAGATTGAAAAAGTAATACCAGTGTTTCAATGTCTTTTTTACTGCTACTTGGTAGGATCCTTTCTTAATCTTTCTCAAGATGACCTGAACAATTAGAAGGAAAAAAATGATGGCTATGACTTCAGCCGTCCTTCATTGGGCTCTACATATTACAGAACTACTCACTCGGCCCGTTTGAGATATGTGAATTAGACTTAGAGGCGACAAGCATCCGAAGTGGCGTCACTAACTTCACCCTTACTATTTCCCCCATACCTTGGGGGGTAGAGGTTGATTCATGCCTTTCCCAAAACGTATTAGTGCGAAGTAAGCACAAACTGTCCCAGCCGGAGTTTGAAATCGGTTCGCCGAATCCTTACTCCGTGTCGTTACCCCTTCGGCTACCCCGCACTTCCACAATTATAAATGGTAAGCCAAAAGGATTATATAACGGTCATTATTGCAGAGAGTCTCAAATCGGCTAGTCGAGTCCTTTCTCCATGTCGTTACCCGTTCGGTTAACCCGCACATCCACAATTAGAAATAGTATGCAAAAAAGATTATATAAAACTCATTATTGCAAAGAGTCTCAAATCGGCTAGTCGAGTCCTTTCTCCGTGTCGTTAACCGTTCGGTTAACCCGCACACCCACAATTAGAAATAGTAAGCAAAAAAGATTATATAAAACTCATTATTGCAAAGAGTCTCAAATCGGCTAGTCGAGTCCTTTCTCCGTGTCGTTAACCGTTCGGCTACACCGCATTTCCACAATTAGAAATAGTAAAAAAGATTACATAAAATGCATTATTGCAAAATGTCTAAAGGGCCGACAACATTTGATGTCATTTTGCCTTCTGCAAGAGAAATAGTTCACAACGTTATTGCCCAGGCATGGATTAGTGTAACAGTCCATAAGTGTGAGGCACCCAAAGAGGATCAAATTTACTACAGTAGTAATGATCTTCGAGATTTGCTTGGTAATCATCAATCCAAGTCAAGGTGTCCCAATATTGTGAATAATAATGATAACAGGTCTGGTTAATCACTCAATGGAAACCGACAGTTGACCAACGTCTTTGGCAGCATGCTATGTTGGGGGTGATCAATTACAAACTTAGGAAAAGGGCTAATCAATGAATAAGTTACTTATCTCGTCTTTTATTGGGTCTGAATTTTCAAAGAAAACAAGCGCGAATGTCTCCGGACGCAAACTAAGGGATCAATCTAGGATAAACTTACATTGAAAATTGAACCCCCCACTGAAAACCTATTTAGATGCGGGGGGGGGGGGGGGGGTGTCGAAAACAAAAGAAACTTTTTTTTTCTTCTAGAAATAAGGAGTAAATCTCTAAATTTCCAGCCCTCTGGCCCCATCATTGTAACCTTTACGCCCGATATATACATATATACCCGGCGCGCCAGATCAACTTGAAAACCGAAGAAACCTATGATGACAGTTTTCGGTTGATGGTCTCTAACAATAACAATATCAATTACATTAATGATGATAAGTGCGCCTACCGTTGACCAATATGTAAGTGTAGTGAGTTCCATCCTCACCAGGTACTGTGGCTTTGTGCCAGACTGGGCTACACTTTGTAAATAGCTACAGGTTGCCCCGCTATCCAAAAGTGAAGCGTTCCTAAGAAACGTTTTTCTAAACCGAAATGACGTAAATCGAAAAGCAATTACCATTAATTTATATAGGAAACATTTTTGAGCGTGAGTTTTTCGCTACGATTGACAGTGCTGCGATGATTGCAGGAAAGTATGACTTTAATTGTGAAAGGATACGTAGGTTTATGGCTGGTTTGCAGGATGTTGTGAGTGCCTACCAAGATAGAAAAATGTGTGACGCTAAAGCAGTCAAGCATACTGTCGTATTTCACGCCTTCCACATCAGCCATAGCAGACGACGAACCTGGACTTCCGACAGCGAGCCAGGCAGACATTGAAGCGAGTTATTCTTTGGGTCTGGTAATGCTCAAAGGATTTTTCCCCAATGAAGTAATGTTAATTGGTTCTTCGCTTTATGCAATTTCAGAAACCGGAACTAATGTGAGTCTTTTGTAAAAGCGAAGTGGTGTGAAGCGAACTTTAAAAAAAACGGGTTATACCTGTATAAGAATAATTATAATAATGATCACGAAATCAAATCAAATATTCAAGTAAGCAAAAGAACATGTAGTGCTGCTTAGTTGTAAAAAATATAATTCGTGCAGCAGTAGACATCTTTGATACTGGAACCAGTTGTTGATATTCAAACCGGAGTAATAGGCAGATTTTTTATGTAATACTGCCAAACACACGCTGAAAGCTATCTTCGCTTTTCGCCCTTTTCGTAAAACGAATCTGTTCCACAGCGATGAACAATTCCGATAGCTGCTCTAATTGGAAACTCGTTCCATATCAATGACTATTCTTTAAGTAACCACTTGATTGGATTAACGTTTTCTGTGAACAACACTTCCACATCAGTGGCGTACTAATACATAAACATTCTTTGAAACAACCAGCTACAACGGCATCAAGAATCCACAAGGCGTAATAAAAGTCAACCTACTGACTGAGCTAGACTGAAAGATATTGTAATGAAGCTTTATTACTGTCGCAATGATCACGATTTGTGATGTTCGTGTCCTTTTATAAAAATCTACAATAAAATTCCTATTTAAATGAAAATGTTTTTTTTACGAGCCAGTGGACTTCTTACCAATTCCCAATAATACAATTTAAAAAACGTCAGAAACAATGATGGGACCCAAAACAGCAATGATATTGTGAAAATAAAAAGAACAGGACTGTTTAGTCACTTAATAAAAACGTCAAATGACTAACATCTTTGTGAAGCATGCCCTGTTGGGGGTGATCACGTACACAATTGGAAAGAGGGTTGATCAATTAATAAGTTACTTATCTCACTTTTTGATGGGCAGTGATCACTAAACAAGTTTGAATTTAAAAAACAAGTTTGAATGTTAGCCACAAATTAAGGGACCAATTTAGCCTAAACCTACATTGCAAATTGAACCCTCAGCCCAAACCCTATTAGGGGGTGGTCTAAAAACAAAAAGATTTTTTCCTAGACATAAAACGGAGTAAATTGTCAGGCCTCTAGCTCCATTGGCGCAGCCTGTATTCGCGATGCATATATACTTAGCCAGACAGACAGACTTGAAAACTGAAGAAACCTATGTTGACAGTTTTGGTGTGTTTTGGTTGACGGTTTCTAATTATGTTAAAGTTCTATGCCATTTCGCCCTCAGCAAAACTCGACAATAAATTCGTCATATGTTCCCCATGCCATAAAACCGTCATATTGTCCCCTTGAGATCCTCACTAAGTTCTCCATTGTGTGTGGCCTTGTGTCGTATTAAACCTTATAGAACTGCCAGGCTGATATATCGGACTCGGTAACGTAGCCAGACACACTACACGGACGCAAAATCGGCCTATGAAAGCCAGCCGGACCAGCTTAAAAATTGAAGAAACTTTTGGTGATAGTTTTGGTTGGCGGTAGTGTTTTTACTATGTGGTCGAAAGGGCCATAGCGTTAAAAGTATTAAGCTAAACTTTGTACAGAAATACCGACATTTGTTTGTTACAATTCCCGTTTTAGATTCTGTCATATTCCCATTATCCATTTCCTCCAAGACTCGGTGTATGGTTTCTAGGTGACGCCTGTTCTTTTTCAGAATTCCAAATTGTCCTCATTTCTATTTTTTGGTAAAGATTTGGTTTATTTTCTTCTCTAAAAATACTGATCTGTTTGCGTCGTGTTCGTTGTTTATCGTTGTGTGAAAGGATCAATATCTTATCCGACATCAAACTGAGTACTGAACACGAGAGACAATTTAGAGATTCCACTTGAAATAATCTTCAGGGCACAGAAATCAAAGACAGCACTCTTGATGTTATTAGAAACCTTCAACCGAAACTGTCAACATAGGTTTCTTCTGTCTGCAAATTGGTCTGTCTGGCTGGCTATGTATGTGTGTATCACGCGTACAGGCCACACCAAATGGGTTAGTGGGTTAAACATTTTAACATTTACTTCTTATGTCTAGAAAAAACTTCTTTTTGTAAAATTCAATTTACAATGTAAATGTGTGCTAAATTGATACCCTAGTTGTTTTTTTTTCGGCTGCATTTACGCTTGTTTTTGAAAATTCGGACTGTTTTAGTGATCACTGCCCAAGAAAAGGCGATAGAAGAAATTTATTCATATATCACCCCCAACACGGCATGCTGCCAAAAGACGTTGGTCACGTAGCGGTTTCTATTGAGTGACTAACCAGACCTGTTTCTATTACTGTTGTAGTTTCTTCCTTAATCTTCTTAAGCGTATCAGTATTATTGTGTTATTACTCTTCTTTTCTTTTCTTTTCTTTTCTTTGGTTTACGCAGTGAATATTATCCAATTTGTTTTTAAATTTTGATTATAGATGTTAGAATTTAACAGCCTTAAATCTAATAGCAGTAACAAAAAACAAAATAATTACTATCATCAATTTCACTTTCATACTAAAATTCTCATGTGGTCATCGCCGGGGATCAAGTGACAGCAAGTTCAGAATTTTCACCGTCATCAACAGTGCCGCTTTCTTTCTTTGATAGCTTTCGTTGCATTGCAAGTGTGTGTACAACATTTCAAGTTCCTTCTATGAACGGTTAGGACTGTACACATGACACATAAGTAAATTATAAAACGCTACAATTTCAGCCACTAAGCCGAGTTTTCAAAAAAAAAACTGCTTTCCCTATTCATTGAGGGGAGAGTGTGTGCAAAATTTCAAGTTTTTGCTGTGGACGGTTAGGGGTGAGTAGATTAGAGAGGGGAGAAAAAGAAAAACAATTATAGTAAAGACTAGCAAGTAAAGACCCTGCCTGGGCGGGGGAACTGCAAATATAATACTGTTTCCCCTTGCTTTTAGCCCACAGGAAAATAAAAAAATAAAACATAAAAGTAAAAAAAAAAAAAGATTTCCCCTCGGTTATGGCCACCAAAATTGAAAAAAACATTTCCCTTCGTTTTTGACGCATAAAAGTGAGAGAAATAACCTTGCCCCTCGATTTTGATCCTCAAAATTGAAAAAATAATATCCCTTAGATTTTCGTACCCAAAAGTGAAAACTTTCCCCCAATTTTGACTCCTAAAAGTGAAAAGAAAAATGTTACGCCCGATTTTAATATCTAAAATTGAAAACAAAATCCTCCCCTCGATTGTGACCCATAAAAGTGAAAGGCCGTCCTTTCTTTGGCTCCACATATCAAATCACTACTCACTCGGCCTCACATCTAATATTCAAGTAAGCAAAAACACATGTAGTGCTGATTGGTTGTAAAGATATAACTCGTCATAGTACAACAGCAGACATCTTTGATACTGGAACCAGTTGTGGATATTTGAACCGGGCTAATAGGCTGATTTGTAATGCGGCAAAACAAACGCTGAAAGCTATCTTCGCTTTTCGTGAAAGCGAAAAAGTATCGTAAAGCGAACCTTCGAAAAGCAGTGGAGACCTGCACTGCACTAAACGTATAACTTTGTTTATTAACGGAAAATCCTGTTCCACAATGATGAACAATTCTGATAGCTGCTCTAATTGGAAACTCGTTCCATATCAATGACTATTCGTAAAGTAACCACTTGATTAGATTAACGATTTCTGTGAACAACACTTCCACACCAGTGGTGTTCTAATATATAAAGAAATCTTTGAAACAACCAGCTACAACGGCATCAAGAATCCACAAGGCGTAATAAAAGTCAGTCTACTGACCAAGCTAGACGGAAAGATATTGTAATGGATCTTTATTACTGTCGCAATGATCACGATTTGTGATTTTCGTATCCCTTTTTCATAAAATCTACAATAAACGTTAATTCCTATGAAAATCTTTTTTACGAGCCAGCTGACTTCTTACCAATTCCCAATAATAAAATTAAAAGAATGTTAGAAACAATGCCATGACCCAAAAGATCAAAGATCTGTGAGAATAAACAGAACAGGACTGGATAATCACTTAATAGAAACCGTCACGAGGACTAAAGTATTTTGACAGCATGCCCTGTTGGGGGTAATCAATTAAACAAATGGAAAGAGTGGTGATCAATGAATAAGTTATTTCTCTCACATTTTGTTGGGTAGTGATGACTAAAGATGTATGAATTTAAAAAACAAACAAGTTTGAATGTTCAACACAAACTAAGGGACCAATTTAGCATTGCAACCTCCACCAAAAACCTATTTAGGGTTTTCTAAAAACAAAACAAAAATATTTTTCCTAGACGTAATAAGGAGTAAATGTTTAACTTGTCAGCCGTCTAGCTACATTGGTGCGGCCTGTACGCGCGATACATACATAGCCAGACCAACTTGAAAACTGAAGAAATCTACTTGACAGTTTTGGTTGACGGCTAATTATTTGAAAGTTCTATGCCATTTCGCCTGGAAAGGAAAGCTCGACAATAAAACGTGATATGGTACCCTTGCTAGGGAGTAAGCTAGTCTCGCGGATTATTTCTACTGCAGTGATATCCTCACTAGGCCCTCCATTGTGTGTGGCCTTGTGTTGTATTAACTCTTATAGCACTATCAGGCCGATATATCATACTCGATAACGTAGCCAAAAACACTACACGGACGATATATTGGCCTAAAAAGGCCAGCCGGACCAGCTTAAAAACTGAAGAGACATTTGGTGACAGTTTTGGTTGACAGTAGTGTTGTTTTACTATGTGGTCAAAAGCGCCATAGTGCTAAATGGGTTAAGATAAACTTTATACACATCAAGAAATACCGGCATTTGTTTGTTACATTTCTCGTTTTAGATACTGTCATGTTCCTATTAGTTATTTCCTCTAAGACACGGCGTATGATTTCTTGACGCTACGCCTGTTCTTTTTCAGAATTCCAAATTGTCCTAATTTCCACTGTTTTGTTAAAGTGTTTGGTTCATTTCCTTCTCTAAAAATACCGGCCTGTTTGCGTCGTGTTCGTTGTTTATGGTTTTGGGAAAGAATCGATATCTTATCCGTCATCAAACTGAGTACTGAACACGAGAGACAATTTAGAGATTCCACTTGAAATAATCTTCAGGGCACAGAAATCAAAGACAGCACTCTTGATGTTATTAGAAACCGTCAACCAAAACTGTCACCGACACTGTCAACATAGGTTTCTTCAGTCTGCAAGTTGGTCTGTCTGGCTGGCTATGTATGTGTGTGTGTATCACGCGTACAGGCCACACCAATGGAGCTAGAGGGCTAAACATTTTAATATTTACTTCTTATGTCTAGAACAAAACTTCTTTTTAAAAAATTCAATTTACTATGTAAATCTGCGCTAAATCGATACCCTAGTTGGTCTGGCAGACTGGCTATCTATGTATGTGCGTATCACGCGTACAGGCCATATCAATGGAGCTAGAGGGATGAGCATTTTAACATTTAATCCTTATTATGTCTATGTTCTTTTTAAATCGCCCCTCCCTAAATAGGTTTTTTACTGGGGGGGGATTCAATTTGCAATGTAAGTTTCTGCTAAGTTGATCCCTTAGTTTTTGGTCGGCAGCACACACGCTTGTTTTTGAAAATTCGGGCGTTTTTTTAGCTATCACTGCCCCAAAAAAGGCAGAAGTAATTTATTCATAGATCACCCCCAACACGGCATGTTGCCAAAAGACGTTGGTCACGTAGCGGTTTCTATTGAGTGACTAACCAGACCTGTTTCTATTACTGTTGTAGTGTCTTCCTTAATCTTAAGCATTTCAATATTATTGTGTTCTTTTTCTATTCTTTTTTTTTGTTTACACAATGAGTATTATCCAATATTGATTAGCGATATTAGCATTTAACAGCGTTAAATCTAACAACGGTAACAAAAAAACAAAGCAATGACTATCATCAATTTCATTTTCATACTAAAATACTCCTGTGTCATCGCTGGGGATCAAGTGGCAACATGCTTCCTCGCATATTCGGCATTTCACAATTTTTGACGACATCAACAGTGCCGCTTTCTAAAGCTCCTCACTGCTTCCTTTCAAAGTGTTCCTACCTATAGCAAGTGTTGTTAGTACTGTAGTATAATGCCAGTTGTACATTTACGGGAGATATTTATCTGTGGAGGGAAATGTAACAGTTGGTCCATACCAGAGAAAGGCTCTCCCACGTAGCCGGAGAGAAAGACAACACAATTGATTATGTTCAAGGAAAATGTGAATTCCTTTTATTTCCGTTGATAGCTTCGATGCAGGGCCTGTTCGCGGATTAATCGGGGTATTGAATTCTGTTAAGATTCTAACGAGTTGTTATTTTACTGAAGGACTGACGATGATGGTAGCAGTTCAAATCAGGGCATACTGGTTTTCTTCCTCCTACTCACTCCTCACCCGTTATGGAGTGAGGAGTCAGGCTCCTAGCTGTTGACCCCTTCGATCTTTGAAATCACGGCTCACCTTTAAAAACACTCAGCGGCGCTGATTGGTCGAATGCATTCCCTTTGTTCCCTGTGTCCCGTTTGACCTAAATTCTAGTCCGGAGCCCGATAACATGATAACCTTATGTACTACTATCCCCCAAACGCCAGTCTTTTGTACCCACTCTCCTCTCAGCAAACGACCAGAGTGTATTTCATTACATACGCCCATATGTGAAAAAGAAATGTGTTAAAGATTTGTATCTAAACCTTAACTCTAAGAAAAGAAAATGCGCCTGCATATACAAATTCAAGTCCTTCTGGTTCTGACCGTAATTTGCTATAAAAACCTACAGCATCGTGAGACAACGAAAATTGTATGTCTACTCATATAAGCTACATTTTGTATACATCTTAACTCAACAGCAGAATTCAACACCTCGTGATTGTCCCGCATATCGGCTCAGCAAAGTCCCAACAGCGCCATACATAAATCAGCAGATACACACATATATCTTTTACATCCCAGAGAGACCATTACAAGCTCGAAAATCGTGTACAAATCAATGCATATGAAACACAAACAGATAAAAGAAAAGTACAAACAGTTTCACGCTTAAAGGCAGCTCCGAAAGAAAATATAATCGAATCTGTTCGTCTTCAAATTAACACAAGTCTTTGAACAATACATTCTTCAACATTATTTCACTCTCACAGCAGTCAACAATTCAACGAGAAAAATGTTTCCACATAAAATCACCAGAGAAACGCACATCTCAACAATTACACAAGGCAAAAATCTCGCCTTACCAGGACTACTCTTTCGTCCTGAAAGAAATATCCATGATGAAAAAAAAATTAAAACAAACGCAGCAGAAAAAGAAAATTGTCCTGCAAGCCATGTCTGTCCGACGCGCTGATTTCATAACACAGGCAGAATTTCAAGCAACATTCATCGAGGTCTTAAGCCAAATTCAAGTCAAAAACATTCTAATGTATATTTAAACAGAGGCTATCTTAGCCCTCCCCAAGGATCAAACTCGTCCGTAAGTTGATGTACTTTTTGAATACATACACAAAATACATATATCAACAGAGGCCATTTTAGCCATCTCGAAGGAGCCAACTGGTCCCTAACTTTACTTTTCGAAACGTGAGTATTTCTCACTCCCGCCAATCTCATTTCCCTTTTAAGGCTTCTTTGATATTTTAATGACGATAAGCTATTTTGGTGGGGGGCCACGCGGTGCCGCCCAGTAGTGTGCGGGGGGGTGAATGGAATGAAAACCTTGATTTCGACACCTAAAATGTTACAAATCACCATGGACTTTTGTTTTGCACTCTCTAATCCTGCACATTTTAGTGGTATCTTGAATCATTAGATCTGGCTGCGATGCACCGTTTGGGAGGAGAAAATCAACATAGTTACAAACTTTCACAAATATATTTATAGAAAATCTTTTAAAAAGAAAGAAACAGAAGTAATGAATTCTGAATTAAAAAGTATCGTTAGCAACACCAGATAATTCAATATGGCGTCCATAGCTTTACGTTTTCTCTTTCTCTCTTTATTTCCTGTGTGTGTGTGTCTCTCTCTCTCTCTCTCTCTCTTTGAATGATAACGTATGAATAGAATGTCTGTCTCTTGTCCCTTCTCACTCTATTCATCATTTAAATTGTACAATCCTTTCACAAATTTCCTTTTTCCAAGTCTCAAATTCCAAGTCTGAACCTTACGTCATTGTTGTTAGGTAGGGAAAATAAAGTAAAATCCAATAGAAGGAGTTTGACAATACTAGGTAGGGCTCTATCCCTGCTACTCTTTATAATAATTATGACATAGGTCAGTTTCTTTTTCTTGCAGATTTGTAAGGGCAAATATAAATGTACTCGTCTATCAGAAATTCTCATCATCAAGACATTTATCAGAACTAAAACTGAACCAGGAACCTTGGTCCAAACAATCAGTTTCAGCCAAGATACTGGAATAGGATTAGAAATCAAAACATGCACGATCTTAGTGATGCATGGAGGAAGCATGAAGGAGTGGAAGTAATTCAACAAACACACAATGAAGACGTAAGGATATTGAATGAAAAACAACTCTTGGAATACGGAAACAGATTCCATTAAACAGGATGAAATAAAGAAAAGTGATGGAATAATATCTTAAGAGAACCTGGAAGGTATTGGGCGTGAGACTCAACATCAGAAACTTTATAAAAGCAATAATGCATTAGACGTATACATGTATATTCTGAATTATTCCTAAACTGGACATGAGAATAACTGAGAATTTTAAATCAGAGAACTAGGAAATCCATGGTTATGCATAAAATATGATACCCGAAAGATGGCGTCGATATAATTCATAAAAAAGAGGGAGAAGAAGGACTTATCGGAAATGAAGATTTTGTCGATTCATCTGTCAAAGAACTAGCGAAATAAATACTGCGAAGTAAAGCGAGAATAATCATGATAGCCAGAAAGTGCAACACAACTGACAAATGGCCAATGAATGTTAAATCAGAAAACCAAACACTAGAAGTCAAAAATGAGAAGAACACTGCTTGGAGAATTCAGGAAACAAACGTAATGAATAGACTGGGAAATGATATGGGAATGGTTGTGAGGAGGATACTTAAAAAAGAAATAGAATCCCTCGTAATAGTATCCCAGAACTAGTGTATTAAAATGAAATACACCAAAGCTAAAATATATACTCAACAAAATAGAAGATATCAGCCGTGCGGAAACTGAAAGGAACTGCGAATAGCATAAAAAGTTGATTTTGCAAATTAGCTGAACAGAATTGAGTGGTCGAGTATGATAAATGCCCAAAGCACCATTTTTAAAGGTTGACATTTTGAGCACTTATGCGCAGTAACTCAAATACAAAATAGAGATAATTGTGTTGGAATCGAATTTGCAAAGATACGGATGAGACTGTCAATCGTATAGGTGAATTCAGAGAATTAGCTGAAAAGAAATACACAAATAGGCACAATTGCGTAGGAACAGTGACCCACTGGGGCATTTGCAAATGGACTAGTTTTTGACCATACACAATAATGATATACAAGTTCTGCCCGAAAAGTATTCCGCCATTTGAATATCTCGGGAACGGTTGTGTGGCCTTTATGTAATTAGGCGACCAATCAGATGGGACATTACTGTGCATGCGTGAACATAAACTTTTTTGTGATATTACTCAGTCAGAAAAGAAACCACGGAGTGAGCTAGTGTATTGTGTGGCCGTTGGATTCTGAATGACTGAGTCTGCCCATTCTTATCGCATCACCCAGGTCTCTTGGCCTTCCCACAGTCCGTACATAGCTCCCTGTGATTTCTTGCTTTTCGCCGTAGAATGGAGGATATTTTTGACCGTGGACATGATTAAGGAGAACGCGACGAGGTAGTTGATGGTGATCACAAAAGAGGACTTTGCAAACTGTTTTGAAAAGTGGAAGACCTCGTATAACTAGAATTTCTCCTAGAGAATAGAAAAGTAACATTCTATGAGACTTTGAAATCCCAACAGATTAACGTATCCAGTCTAGGTAGGTATGAACAAAATGTACAAAAATGAAAAAAATATTCAAGTGTGTAAGCGACATCTGATTTTCAAAAATGTATGGTAGACAATGCAGTACACATATATTTGAGTGGAAAAAATAAACAAGATTAAAATTCCATACAGCTGCGCAGTGCAAAAAAGGCATGTTATCGCCTGCAGCTCCCATAAATTGAAATAGCAGCCAATTTACATAAATACAACACAGAATAAAATATATAAAAAACACAGGCGGTAAATATTTTCTCATCATTCCACTATATTTAATTATTCATCCTTGTTATTATATGTTATATAAGTTTCAGTC
>VCCN01005310.1:2104950-2117456 GCA_006491835.1 Architeuthis dux | reverse complement strand
GTGTGTGTGTGTGTGTGTGTGTGTGTGTGTGTGTTTTGTAATCGATCATTTTATATTATCTTGTCTTGAAGAGATACCAAGAAATGTTTCTAAGCCCTGGGTTATGAATGAAACATTATATTTATCTGGCAATATTTGGATGGAAGATATAGAATATCAGAAGAGGAGTTCTCACAACGAAAGCAATAAACTTCAAAAATAAATACGACAAATACACGACACACAAAAAACACAAATATAATAACAGGAGGGCATTGATATTAAACAGACCATATCACAAATGGCGTTCGAGACATCAGCCCGTCAATGGTGTAATCAGGCTAAGTTCACTCGAATGAATTACTTTCAAATGTCTTGTTTGTTGCTGAAAGTATACATTTTCCCCATCTCTTTGAGACAATAAATGTTTTGGGCTTTTGAGTAGAGTCCTTTCGGCTAAAAGCATGACGAATCTTATCTAAGGTTATTTAGATTCAATACACAAAACGGAATTCAAAGCGCCGTTCAAAGCGTATATTGCTCTATGTCCGTGTGAATGTTGAAAGCAATATACAGAAATTGCCGCTTATTGTGATCTGTTTGGCACATGGTATTATAGTTAACTATAACCAGCAGATAGCATCAAGCGAAGGATATACAGAAGAAGCCACTTATTGTGATCTGTTTGGCACATGGTCTAATACTTAACTATAACCAGCAGATAGCATCAAGCTAAGGATATACTGAAGAAGCCACTTATTGTGATCTGTTTGGCACATGGTCTTATAGTTAACTATAACCGGCAAATAGCATCAAGCTAAGGATATACAGAAGAAGCCACTTATTGTGATCTGTTTGGCACATGGTCTTATACTTAACTATAACCAGCAGATAGCATGAAGCGAGGGATAAATGGAGGAAGCCGCTTTTTGGGATCACTTTAAATAACGTGATTCGGATCAACTGATTTTGATACTGTCTGTTTGATAATAATATCCGTGATTATAATAAGCAGCACTTTGAAAATAACAAAATATGCTGATTGTTCTGGTTTACCTTCTGTTAATCGGAAAGACATGCTTATTATTAGTCACCGCTACCCACAACACAGGTTTATTGCTGCGTTTAGGTTATTCATGTGTTCTGACATTTATATGTATCTATGTATCTATCTATGTATCCGAACTTCGCTCAGCCCTAACCGTTCATAGTAGACACTTGGAATTGTGCACACATACTCCCATCAATGAGTGGGTAAATGTTTCTTTTTGCTTTTTGAAAATCCCCCCCCCCTAATAGGGTTTTAGAGGGGGGTGTAAGTTTATGATTGGTCACTAGTTTGTGCTCGCTTGTTTTATGAGAATTCAGACATGTTTTAATGATCAGAGTCCCACAAAAGCCGAGTGAAGTGAAGTATTCATTGATCACCCCCTTTTTCAACTTTTTAATTGATCACAGCATATATGGGTAGCGATGATTCATAATTTCCCTTGGAATTCTCGTTTATTTTACATTTGAACACTGTAATTACAAATACGGTTAAGTGTAGAATAATGTCGGTATTTCTTCTACCGCCGATGTGTGAGAGAACGTCTCGTCGTTGGGCTGTACATTTACGGGAGCGAAAATTCTGTGGAGGGAAATAAAACATTTTGAGGGCTCTCCCGTGTGGTTGCTTGGAAAGACGGCACCATTCATTATTTTCAATTGAAAATATGGGTTCGTTTTAATCCCGTTGATAGCTTCGAGTCCGGGCCTATTCGCGGGCAACCAGGGGTATTGAATTCTGTTTTTCTGTTAAATGTTCTAACGAGTTTCTTTACTGAATGACTAACAGTGATGGTAGTAGTTCAAATCAGATTTCTTCCTCTTCCACCTCCTCCCTCACCCTGACGGACTGAGGGAGGAGACCCGTCATTGCTGAGTGTCGACCCCTCACTAACTCTAAACTGCCGCCCGATTTGAAATCCCGGCAACCCTTAAACCTCTCTTTGTTCTGATTTCGTCGGCCGTTTGACCTATTTCCTAGCCCCCATAATATGATATGGCGTTTTGGTCACGTACAAATTATTATTCAAAAAGTGCGAACATACACAACCAGAGTGTATTTCATTACATTAAGGAAAACCTGCAATAAGTGACATTCATTTCAAATTTGAGTCTAAACTAACTTACAAATGTGTCTTTTTTTGTGACTTCAACAAAGCTACGGATGATACTAAATAAATCTACAATGAAAATTTCAGTCATAGTGTACTTTCTCTCAGATTCAAGAAATAGAGATTCTTCGAAGGTGAAAATGTATTTTTTTTAAAATGTAAATGTGGAAATATGTTGTCTGTAACCTTGAGAAGAGTCATTAACATACGAACTTTTGATCGGACCTTTTTTTGTTTTGTTTTGTACCACCGGAGAAAGAGGCCGATAAAAGAGAACTTTCCTACCTTACGGATATTACAGTTTACACCCGAGGAAGGCCGTAGAATGGATCCACCGAAACGTGCTGTCGGCATCAAAGATTGATTGATTGATTTGTTTAACGGTATATCAACCCTTGATGGCATTTAATGCCGAAATCAGTTTAACATTTTTAAATAGAGTCTTGCGTCTTTGGTAAAAGGTTACTTTTCCTTAACTAGTGTCTTGAGACTTTGGTGCAAAAACAGCTGGGGGATGGGGGTTCTTACCACTCTGCAGGGGATGCAGTCGGCATATTCTAGGCCCCATCCGACAATTCCGCAACATCAAAGATGGGAAAAAGAGATTAGATTATACGAACAAAAGTTGGTATATGGCAATCTTTATTTTATATAATAAAATGTATATGTTTTTTATTATATTGTTACTGGGTGATTAAAAAGAACGGGATTGAAAATTGTTCGTTTAGATCATTATTTTTTTCTATAGGATCATTGTTAACCTGTCACTAGACTAACACTAAAAAAGAAACCCCGTGTTCTTTAATACATAAGTCTATCTTCTAATTCAGTAATAGCCATAAGACTACATACAATGCTACACATAAACACATACAGTTGCATTCAAAGAAGCAAGTTCCAGTTCATATAATTCCAAAATAGTATGAAAACAAGTATAAATGTAAATCAATATAGGTATTCGCGCTTTTCGAATGTTCACATTATGCCATTATTTTTCTTTGGCGAAAATAGCGTTCAGCGTTTGTTTTGCAACGAGCTGTTAGAGATGCATTGTACATCATTATCCCCCTCTCTCTCTCTCTCTCTCTCTCTCTCTTTCTCTCTCTCTCTCCCCTACACCCCAATCTACTGCACCTCCCAGACCTGTATTGACTCAGCCTAACATACAATCATCACTATTGTTGATGTTTGGGAACGATCAAATTTTTACCATAAAAAATGGTAATCTCTTTCGTATAGCGGAAGAAGCCTATATAGGAAGGAATCACAGTATATCGATTTATTCGCAAGACGAAAAGATGCCAGTTTGCTAAGCATTAACCATTTTCGAAAAAGTGGAACTAAAAAAGTATTGTTTCTTCTTCTTCTTCTTCTTCTTCTTCTTCTTCTTCTTCTCCTTCATCATCATCCTCCTTCTTCCCCTCCTCCTTTTAACGTCCGTCGTTGGACATAGACCTTCTTTAAGATTCGCCAGACCTCTCAAATCGTGGGCGTCGCGGCGTCAGTATTTTCTGACTTTGTCTAACTCGTCACGCCATCTTATCTTTTGCTGGCCACAATACGAATAGCTTAAGCCATTATGAAACAATAAAATGTTGGAAAGATTAACTTGGTTTTATAGAGGTGCGAAATAAACAATAATTTTCATTAGTTTGAAAACATCCGGGGATGTTATTGTTGGCAACTACATGAGTCAATTAGAAAAACGGTTCAAATGTTTTTCCTTTCTCCAAAAGGATAAGAATAACATAAGTGTCAGCAATAAAACCGAACAGACTTCCATAATTTCATCTAATCTTTTGAAACCAAAGTTTTATAACTTTTAGATAGGAAAATCAAAAACATGTGAATATGAAACTATTTCATCCATGATTTTATCGGGTACGGCCACATACAGTATCGCCCATAAATATGTACACCTCTACCACATTTTAATAGAAAGTTAATTGTCTTCTAAACCAAACATTTTTATCTATCTATCTATCTATCAGTTTAGATGGGCGATTTACCAAGTATTGCTTTATGTAGCTTTGTCCATCTTTTTCTCTTAATACTTATCTCGTTGGTCACGCGACTGTTCCTATTGAGTGACTAGCCAGACCTGTTCTGGTATTGATTCGATTAATTAGACAAGGTGGTGCATGGATCGAAAGAAGTGATAGTTTGAAGATGGCACTGATGGAGAATACGCTGCGTGTGCAAGGACTCTCTTTCTGAACTCTATGATGGCAATGTGGCAACAGGCATTGTCATGCAGGAAAATCACCGGTTGTCTCGCTTACACAACATAGTCTTTTATCTTCCAATACATCATTAAAGCCAGTCAGTCGCTCACTTTAGCGTTGTGTGGTAATACTTTGTTTTTCTTTTGTTTGACAAACAAATGTTTAACGCTGCGTAGGTTGGTGTATAACACATGTTCTGATCTTATGAATTATTCCTGAGGACTGTGAACGACGTCGGAGCGGTGGCAAGGCTTACACAAAGGTAGAGAAAAGCATAATACTCGTTCCTAGTGTGTTACTTCCACAGAATCTTCTCCGTTTGGAAGAACAAGCTGCTACGATCTGATGTTTTATTTCGTCGAATACAATGTGTTTATACATCTCTACTGCGATCTATGGATAGTACGACTGGGTAGAAATGTGGCTTGTTCTTCTTAATCGTGTAAATATATTTTGCTTACGTCCCGACGTCTCAAAGGGACGGAGTCGTATCTCCCAGGCGAACACGGACACCGGTTCAATCGCTCTGGAAGACGGGCAATAGCGTCATCGTAACAAGCAACATGGACTCTTTGACCAGTGAATAACCACTGGCTGATTCAAAAAGTCTGTCTGCCTATATCGGGATATAGGGACAAAGGAAATGAATCCCCTACCCTGTGATACGTCACTTGGCTTCTCCACCGCCCTCTGACGCATCGCTATTCCCGATCCTTACCCTCCTCTGCGATATTTCAAAGCTCATCTACTTTCTCTTGTTACCAGTGGCGGACCTACATTTTGAACAATTTGAACTGTTATGAGGAGCCCCTTCGCAACCAGCGACAAAAAACGGGTGCCCGACAATAGAGTATTACAAATTATGGTGTTCATTGCTTTTTTTACTCACTGTAATTTACTTTTTAGTAATTGTATGGCAAAGCTGCTACAGTATTTGTAAGAAGTACACGGGAGTTATTACGTTGAACGTAGGACGTATCTCAACAGTGCGCCCAGTGCCCACGTTGCTACCGCCAAGAAGCGCGTTGGTCTGGATATCATTTCGCTTAGCGACCGATCACTTATCTCTGTGCATGATTTGTACAAAACATGCATCATTAAGAAAAGGTTGCTTATGGGGCCTCTCCGGGCTTAACCCCCATTAGTTTACTAGTAAATCCATTGAAAATGTTAATAATTTAGTATTTTTCGTTTCACTTGGTAACTTGACACCTGACCATTTCGCCGAACAACCTCTAGCTAGATAGACGTGGCCTTTTGGGGTCAATGATTATTCTCAGAGATCTTTGAAACCTCACATACTTACCTTATGTTATTGTTCGAAAATTTGTCCTAAATTTGGAAATGCTAATATATTAGTATGTTCGTTTCTCTTGTTAACTTTGACACCAGATAATTTCACCACCCATTTTTGATATCTTAACTTCTTTTCTGCATTTCATTGTGTTAATCCTTCATGTATTAATGACACTTTTAAGTACCGCATGTTTTGTTGATTAATTTCAGACCTGCGTGTCCTGGCGGTAATTGTATGTCAAAGTTGTATTTTTCAACAAGAATTATTGTGTACCTAAACGATTCTTTACCATTCAATGCTATTTGTCTTTACATGGCAATTCAAATATAAATAGGAAAATGTAATTACGACAAATTTCAAAATATAAAAAGTCCGGACTGAAAGTGATTTGAAGGCTCACCTAATTTACCTCGTGTTATTGTTTTAAGATGTATCCAGTGTTTGGAAATGCTAATAATTTACTATTTTCATTTCACTTGTTAACTTGGACGTCTGGCGATTTCGCCACCACACTTATAGCTCGAGCGACGTGCTCATTTTATTCAATAATTGTTTTCCGAAATTATTTCTAAAACCTAATCTATTTCTTCTTTATTCTATTATCCTAGGATTACACATTTCTCTTGGCATCTAGTGACTGATGTTGAAGAGACGGTAGGGGCTACTCCGAATAAACACCCCAGTTAGTCTAACCAGGAGTGATTACCATCGCTAGCTTGTGATATCAGACTGGAGTGGTTTCTCAACCTTTCCATACTACATACTTCCACCTGTTTTGCATTCCTATTGTTTGAATAATATTTGAATCATCATTATCAGCATTTTAAAGACCTTCCCCAAGATACGCCAGAGCTCTCGATCGTGGGCGTCGCGATGCCAATAATTTCTGAACTGATCTAGATAGTCACGTCATATTTGTTACAGTCACAATTTCGCATATGATCTCTGGAGATCCACGTTGTGAGTCGTGATGTCCAGCGGCTGTCTGACATGCTTGCAACATGGCCTGCCCATTTCCATTTGAGTTTTCCACCTTGCCACACTTATGTCACACAAATTCATCTATTCTTCCTCTTGTTTTGTTTCGACCTTTTCTTATGGATTGTTTTTTCTTCATTACTTTTGGTCACCCCAAGCAAGGTCTTTGGCCACTTATCACATCAAAGGGTTAGTAAAAAGGGAGTTATTTATGCCACACAATTGAAACCAGTAAAAACATGTTAAAATATCTTATTGATGTTAAAATTGTAAAAGTTAGAAACACTAAAACATTGTTAAAATGAATACTAACAAATCAGCAAAAGAGTTAAAATCATTTACAAGCGATAACAGAAATTGTTGTCAAACTCCATCCCAAGAGCAACAACAAGAACAAGAACAGGGAACAATCCTCACTTATTTCAGGGGAGTAAACTCTACACTGTTTGTCGGTTTCGGCACGTTAAACCAAACCGATAAATAACATTAAAATGTCCCTATTGTGATTTGAAATCTCGACTCTCTTACCGACTGGGGCAAATTGACAAGTCTTACATATATTCGAAAATGTATGTTAGAAATACGTAAGGGCTAATTTCATTCTAAAAGATGAATACATTTATACTATTTTCATGATTTTTATTTATTATATGTTACGCTGAATCCGCGAAATTGCATAATTAGCGGAAAAAAAACTAGGTATTTACTTGTTTTGATTATATACATTTCTACACGTAGTCTTATTCGCTAATTAGGCAATTTCGCGGATTCGGCATAACATATACAATACAAATGTTGCAGTAATCATCTTCAGTCGGAATAGAAGTTGGATTAACTTAAAGTTGTTGCTGTACTTTCTTCTCGTGACTATGTGCTTCCCCAGGGCAGTATTCCAACTCACAAGTCAATTATTTCATCATCATTTCCAGACGAAACTTATCACTCCTACCTTTCTGTAATAACAAAGAATTTCCTCGATTTGAAAATCTGAAGTTGCCTGTAGGTGGTAATTGGAACGTTCAATAATTAACATTTCTTCTCTCATTTCTATTAAAATTGTTATAGTTGTATTTCCTTTTTTTTTTAAATGTCGGAAACTGTAATCAAGATTTAATTCATCAAGAGAAAAGAAAATTCTGACTGCTTTTTGTCCGGATATTCCGATTGTTAGGACCCCCTCCTTAGCTGCGCGAAAAGAATAAAATGAAATAAACCTCTAACCCCGCAGAAAAAAAATATTGTAATAAAGTGTCTTTTAACATTTTTTTTTTATTTTGAAAACATTTTTTATTTAACTCCAGAACATTAAATTCAAGATATTTCAACAGAAGTAAAATATTTGGTGAGATTTTCAGATATTAATGTTGGGAATTATCTCTGAAAGATCGGGGAAACTCAGAGGTAATCGGCTAATTTCGATTACTTATATACAAGGTACAACGTCAAAGTTAAGGAATGTGACCATACAATTTGACTATGGAACACTAGGTTTCCATCGTCTCTTTCAAAGTAATCACCTTGGGCTGTTTGACCACAGGCTCAGGAAGAGTACTGCTAGCAAAGAGTTGCAGCAACTGTACTACATGCTGTTCGCGCGTACTGTTCGAATTCCGAGATTCTTTTAGTAGCATCTCAAATTTTATGTACTCGTGAAAATAAACCCAACGCCATGTTTCTCCTAGACTCCTCCTAAACAATGTGAGATGAAAGAAAAACTTTTAGATTTTGGGGGAAACTTCCCACTACTTATATATTTCATATTCGTTTCTCACCTCTTTCATAATTCTTTAACTGTCCGATATTCTACAACATAAGTGCTGACAATTATATGAAAGAATGTGCTAATAGAGGAGAACCAAGCGGAGACAAAGACGTAGCAGGAGCGGACGCTTCGCTGTGGGGTCATGGTTAGCAAACTAATATCGTAGACCATTACTACTGTAGACAGTCCAATCATCACCGGGTGCTTTAAGGGATGTAGCCTTGTACTCGACCGTATATATCAAGACAGAACAAGAAGAGGAATGAAATCGCCTGTACTCGCTATAATCATTTACACTGTTTTGAAATCAGTGACGTCTTTTGTTCAGTGGCAGTTTGTAAATAAGCAAATATAAAAACAAAGATTTGAAATTTAAAATCTTCATCGTTTCTAGTATGCAATTTTCATATTTTTAAAAGATAATAGTATCTTAGTATGTCTATCTAAAATTATGATATAGACTAGTAATATAAATACAGACATCCTCTCCGTTTCGAAAGTTGTTTTTACGACACGGTTTTATGAAAAAAGTCGAAAACCGAAACAAGCGTTCAGCGTTTGTTTTGCAGCAAGCCATTATAAAGGCAGCGAGCACCCTCCTATTCTTGCACCCACACCCCATATTCCACTACCTCTCATCACCTCAACCTCCGATGGCATACCATCATCACCATGTCATTTTTAGGTCTGGGAACATGAAAAGATTTCTCCGTCTACATTAATGGTAATTGCTTGTTGGTTTTACGCCATTATGGCTTAAAAAAGATGTTTATCTTACCATATAGGTGGTGGGAGACTTTTTAAATTTTTCATATTTTTAATAAATAGAATCAGCTGGGATTCTCGTCTGAATAGTAGATATACTTGACCTGTGAGTGATAAAGGGCCATAACGGGACCAGGTTGACTGAGCCGTAAGCTGCTCGTAAGGGAACCCTGCGGGGAAAACCCCGCTACAAAAAGCAACATGTGTGTGTACATATATGTAAGCCCTTTATCAAAAATTGCACATGAGTGTCTGCGCGTATATATGTGTCCATGTGCGTGTGCTTGCATGTGTTTTTGGATACACGTCTGATAATGTTAGAATAAGCGAATGTGTGGGTGTGTGGACACGTAGAAACTGTGGCGTTAAGCCGGTGTCACTGGCAAGATAATTCAGACCCAAGAAAGATAAGCAACTGTCATGCTTCCGTCAGTGAAAGATACGGATTTGGCGATTTGGACCCCCTGCGTCTCCTCAGAGATAGCGGCCACTCGTTAAAAAGCTATTAAGAGAGTTGCTAGTCGTCAGAAACAAAAGGCAACAAGAAGGAAAGGGTTAAAGAAAGTGTGAGAGCTTGAACGGAAGTAAGAAGGAGTGAGATTAAGTGTACGTAGAAGAGGAAAAGAAAGAAGTAAAGAAAGAAAGGGTGAAACAACATACGCGAGCATAAAATGGAAAGGCTAGGTGGGTACTAGAAGTATACAGAAATACGGCCTGTCGTGAAGACGGCCATTCGTCTTTACCCGTGCCAGGAGATTCCATGCGTGTCATAGACTTAGTTAATCTAACAAAACTAAAAGTAAAGAAGACGCTTGATACTTAGCGACAAAACGAACAGCTGTATCTGACAATGTTATTATTTTGACCATATTATTGCTTTGCCGGCCGGCATACAGAAACAGTTTCAGTTTCAGAATAAACACATTTTCAGACGTTCACACGTTGTCCGTTAAGTAAGGTTGCCGCAACTCGGGACCCCGAACTGGTTTTTACGTCATCCCTTCTAAATGTAGTATTATCTACACTGGAGAAACGGGCCGCCCCCTCAAGGTCAGACTTGATGAACACAAGAAGCCCATAATCAGGGGCGAGATAGATAAATCGGCTATGGCCGACCACATCTGGAGAGACAACTGCGAGCATCTTCCTCTTTGGGAAGAAGTCCAGATTATCGACATAGAACGGTGTTGGAAGCAGAGAAAAATCAAAGTGGCAGCTCACATCAAAATGTCGACTAAATGCATTAGCCAGATAAGCGCGGATCTCAACCCGATGTGGCTTCCACTTCTCAACAAATCTAAACCCGCCAGGACAAATACACAGACACACCAGGGCCATGCGCTATACGGGCTACCCCCCTTTAAACATAATTTCTGTTTAACCCATCACACGCAGATTTTACACCTGAAGAAGGCCGAAGAATGGATCGGCCGAAACGTTGTGTTTACAACACACATAACAAGAAGGAGTTCAATCGTCCGAAGAACCATTTCAATAAAAACTATTGCTGTTTTCAAAAGTTAAGAGCGTTATGAACGATTGACGAAATGAAGAAGAAGATTCTTCATTTCGTCAATCGTTCATCCGTTCGACCTTCATATTTGTATGCATATGTGCACAGGGCGCAATGCTACATTTATAGGAACTTTCGGATAGTGGGCGGACACTGTATTTATTGAACTTAGCTTATGACTTAGCTTTGGGGGACTTAGTGGGGAACGAACTCAGTACAGTAGTAATAGTCGCGAAACTAGCTTGCGAAGCATTGTTCCACATCAAAGCCGGCCTTCCAACAACTTAAGCTTAGATTGACATATGACTCACTACAGTAAGACTTCGAGCCTTGATTGCAGGCCCCTACTCCATAGCGAGGCGCCCAATTAGTTATTATTATCGCAATTATATTGATTATGATGCAATTGATATTAGTAGATGCTCATATCTAAATATCTTTCCACGATAACAATGTTTACTTGTTTCGTTTAATTAAAGATATCGAATCGTATCACATTACCTCGTGTGAGACCCACGCCTACCCACCCAGTATGTACATAGGGACGATAACCAGTCTATTCAGATAAATGACAAAGAAACATTTTGTATATTTCATTTGAATAACTTGCGAATTTTCGTAATTCCTAAATCTATTCAATTTTAATTTCATTGAATTCGATTAGATGAAAATATCTTATAAAATTCGTTATGAACTGAAATATATAAATGATATAAAAATATAAATATAAATATAAATAAATATAAATATAAATATAAATATAAATATATAAATGAACTGAAATATATAAAAGCTGGTTTTGTTAATTAGTTTCACAAGATTTATAAAATGATTTTAATAAATATACAGTAACTGTCATAAGTATTTGAACAAACAGCCATTTTATTTCAAGAAGAACAAAATGTTTTGCAATCAACGAGGGATGTATTTAGTCATGTTGTGTGGTTCTGAATGCTAGATTTCTTGATTGTTAAATGAAAAAAGATTTTTGTTTCTATTCATCTAAAATCTTTTCGTATATATTCCCAATTACCTTTATATAATTATCATATATACCTTGTCCTCGCAGTTGAAGTTGAGTTGAAGACTGCCATGTGTTCTATTGAATCAAATTCTTTTTCATTGTCTACGTATTCTGATCTCTTTTCGGTTAGATGGTTTAATATGTGTAGGTGGTCTATTGTCGAATAGTTACTTCTAAAGCCTGCTTGTTCGTGCGGTTGGCTTCCGTCTAAGGTATTTATTAATCTATTTGTAAGTATTTTCGAGAATAGTTTGTAAATGTTAGGTAGTAAAATAATAGGGTGGTAATTGCCAATATCTTCATCGTCTCCTCTCTTGTGTAGTAGGATAACTATTCCCAGACAGATGTTTTGGAGCACTTTCCTTTATCGTAAGCATTGTGTGAATAGTTGCACTAGTGCGTTCTGATAGACTTCTCCCGCATCTTCTAAAAGATCTATCATTATGCCATATTCGCCTTCGGCTTTTCCGCTTTTCATATTTCGTAGTGCAAAAAATACTTCGTTCGTTGTTATGTCTGGAACATCACTGTTCTTTAACGATGTGTTGGTCGGTTGTACTTTTATCTTCGAGACATAGAGGTTCTCGTAGTATTCAACAGTTATTCTTAATATCTTGTCCCTACCTTTAATGCAATCATCTGTTGCTTACCAGTGTGGTCTGCGACTCGTTCAAGCTCTTCCTTATTCTGATAGATGTTACTATCCGCTCCATGATTTCCTTCCTTTTCTATTGTCTCATTGTTTTGTTTATTTGTTTATTAAGTTCTGCTCTTTGGTTTCGTCTTCTTTAGTCTTTATTACCA
>VCCN01005310.1:2055471-2079078 GCA_006491835.1 Architeuthis dux | reverse complement strand
GTTTCAATATAACGTGAATGTGCGTGAATTTGCGTGGCATTTCTTATCTAAATTTCGCTTAAATACGCTTACAATACAATGCCGAGTGAAAAGAAAACAATTATTATTATTATTATTATTATTATTATTATTATTATTATTATTATTATTATTCAGATGTATTCGAACTCTTGTCCTCATCCTGCTTGTTATAGTCACAATGTGCTGGCGCTTGTACGCTCCGGCCTTCCTCGAGTGACTGTCGTATTCGGTGTAGTCCTTTGAATTTTGAATCGAATCCTTTATGCAATCCGCGTAGACTGTTCTCTTCAGTCTACGCTAGAGGATATCTGGTGTCAGTTAATTCTTCTTACTTAATTTGTATACCCGATGCCGCTTCTGCTCGTTCAACTGAATCAGAACATATGGATATTACTGCTTGACCAATGATGAGGGTAACAATTCGATTAAATCAGTGTACAGTAACTAATGGTTTATAACCATAGTGTCACTGAGAAATATTGCCATATAAAACAAAGGTTTGATTGGCCATGAAACGACGTCTAATTTGATATAACAAAAAGGGATCATTTATCTTAAGGTTAAGAGAGTAGAGTAAATACAACACGGCTTGTTTAGTCGAGAGCTCTTGCTTTATTCGCTATGAAATTGCATGGAGAGAGAAATAGAAGTCGAACAAGAGACGGTGTCCTTATTTCAATTCGTCAAATAAGGGAAAATGCTTTCTTAGTTCAAATCGTTTGACCACCTCCAGCAACATGGTTATAGCTCCCCACTGCACCCCTCCATGCGCTGAGACTCAAATGACAGGGACACGCGAATGCTCTGTGAGCGTAGATGTTTCAATAATCTAACTGACTTCTGACCACTGTGGTTAAGTGGTCGCGTTATACACATGTTCAAAATCTCGTACTCCTGACGAGTTTTTTTAAGTTACATGACTAGATTACATGCTTTGCATTCATTCAACCACGTGTACCATTGCCAATGCACGTTTCTGAATATATATTACAATATCCGAGGTTGGTGAGGTATGAGTATGTTGCACTTAATCTATAAATAGATATATTACTTTTATTATTACCATGACTAATTAGACTCAAAGATACATTTATTATCTTTAAAACTAATTTCTTTACGAAGAGAGTAGTATAAACAAATAAGAAATACGCTTCGAATGTTATATCTTTTGTCATAACGAATGTTTTATCCGGAGAAAATAACATTCTAACCAACGTAAGCGCAAATAAAAAATGGTTTTGCAAAAAACGTATTGATGGCGTGCAGCAATAATAAAACAGTATTACGGCGTCAGTCTGGAAAGGGTAAAGATCTACATCCGTTATCCAAGTCGACAAAAAATTAGAAACAATGTTTAAATGTTTTACGACGGGAGTTCTATTTACAATGTAACTGTATGGTAAACGGGACCGTTATATTCCTGTTGTACGGAAGTGAGGCTTCGAAGTATTCGGTTACTTCCCTTGTGAGGCTTCTTTGATATTTTAATGACGAGTTTTCAGTGCTCTCATTAAGGTTTTTTGTGGGGGGTGCCCAAGAGGTTTCCCGAGGGTGTATGTTGGAGGTGGGGGCACACGAGGGCGGGGGTGTCGCGCTCCTCACAGGGTAAGTAACCGAATACTTCGAAGCCTCACTTCGGTCCAGTTTACCATACAGTCACATTGTAAATAGAACACCCAAGCACGAAAGAAATCTTTTAGACTTGGTTAAGGGATATTGATATTTACCCTGGAAAGTATCCAGCCATTTAATATTAATGAAGAAATAGCCTACCTAGGGCAATGCCGCCTTAGTCCTCTTCAAAGTACTCTCCTTGGGACCGTACACACTAATCCTAGCGTCCTTCCCTCTCTTTGAAACAGTCTGCAAATGTAGCAATATGACACAGATAGATAGATATATAGATAGAAGTTTAAATGCGTATATTCAAAATCATGCACAATGTGTTTGTTAGGCCAGGAATTAGGATGAGGGATATATTGACAAATGGTAAACAAAATGAATTGTTTTATTTGGTTGAAATTGAAAAGTAAGGAATGTTATTAATGTTTTGTTTTGTTAAAATAACAAACAAAAAAAATTACAGACTGAATCCTGATTATGAAATGCTTGTACACAAATTTAGAATAACAAAAAGAATGTCGGCTGATCCGGTTAAAGAATTTACAGCCACAGAAAAAAATATAATGTAATGTTTTAACGTCACGAAAAGATCCCATGTTAAAAGTGGGCATTCCGATAAATAGAGGTGAAAAACCCAAGGAGGGGGAGACCAGGACTAGCTGTCCAAGGCTTGGACTTGTGTCCGCGGCCCCGCCGCCCACCTCCACAGTCAGTTGAACTCAATGTTTCTAGAACCGCACAGCTTTTTGACGTGAAGTGTAAAAGTATTAGATACATGCAACTTAAAGAGTTTAAAAGAGAAAGACAGTAGCTGCTATACTTTGTCTGTTTGTTTGACGTTGTTTGACAACTCAAAATTCAACAATATTCTGAATAAGAACTTTAACAGTAGATTTTGTAGTATCACGTTTCTTACAGTGCAGATTCCCGGTGCGTTGCTACGAGTAAAGTAAAATAAAATGAATATAATATTTTAATTCGGACTTCGTTCTTCTCAAGGTACCAGTCGACTTTCATGTCGGTTCCTTTGAGAAAAAGCCACGGCACACGAAGGAAGAATGAACATAAAACGATACCCGACCAAATCCATCTACACACACCAGTGCAACACACAAGACGTTTGTGTATATGGGGTATCATCAAACCCCATAACGTAACATAATCCCTTTTGATGCCGTTCAGACCAGTGAGTTACGCATGAACTTAGTACGAACCTGTGTCATCAAAAACAGCGACAGAAATCCACTAGATGATAGCGATGCCAACAGAACCAACCACTGGACATCCAGTAACATTCAAAATAATATACCACGGATATATAACGTGCGGGTCCCAAAGAGAAAAAAAGAAAACAAAAAACAAATGAACCATTAGACGATCTCCGATGCCAGCCGAAGCAACCAAGTGACATCCAGTCACATTCTATAAATATATCACTGACACACGACAGCCACTAGACACTCAGCAACATCAATAAATTAAATTACTTAGAAAAAAAGAACAATTACGGCATGTTTTGAAGGCTCACTTTTTGTGTTATGTCCGTTGATTGATATAACAAAGAAACATGAATGAGAATGAATTGAAAAAGGGAACCAAATAAAAGAAATAAAAGTGAAAAAAAAGAAGAAAGAGTCAAATAAAATAAAATCGAAAGACACAAGTACTTACACAATTTTAAGAGAAAAAATAATAATAGATATATACATGAAACTCACACAAAAAGAATGAACAACTCGACGATGATCAAAACATGGCGAAAGAAGAGAAGAAATAAGAGGAGAGACAAGAGACGTACTAATGAACTAACAATATGAACATTTCTTTTTTTTTCACTTGTTAGAAATGTCTTGTTTGTTGTTGATATTTCATGCACTTGTTTTTTTTCTCGCTAAGTAGAACTATTGTATTGTTAAAGGAAAAATTATAGGATTCATGAAAATGTATTAAACCCAACATGTTAATTAATTTTGCTTTCAAAGATACCTGCACACATATTTTTTTCGGAATGATATACTTTGTGTAATTTGTTGCAAGGCAATTTCTAAACTTCATGCTCATGTTTTTTTTTATATAGCTAGAATTGTTGGGAAGGGATTTGAGAGATGTTTTTGTCCAGGTATTCCATAGAAAAATGGAACGAAAAGTCGTGTGAGTCGAGAAGATGACCACTGCCTGAAGATTGTTGAAGTTTTAGCCCAAGGTGACCCTTGAAAAGATTATATTGAAATGTGTGATGAATTGGGGTTTGGAATTAAGGAAATGAGCGTAAAATAGATTTTGCACTTGGCGATATGTATCCGCTTGTATACGAGACGAGAAATGGTGTGTTTTTCTTGAAAGTAATAATGAGAGCTTACTAATTATAGGAACTTTGGATACAAAAAGGTGGAAGTTAAATTGAATTATGAAAAAATGATGAACAATTTTGTAGGTAAATTATAGGAATCTTGAAAACAAAAATATTGAAGTTAAAATGAATTATGGAAAAATGATGATACACATTCTTTTTCTTTTATATCTTTCGGACTTTGTCGCTTTGAACAGCGAATTTTTATAACAACTAATTTAGCTTTGGTGTCCCTTAGGGGTTTTGCTGCGGTTACCGGCTGACGAAATTGCTCCGCACCTTAACAAAAGTGTCGTTGAATGAGCGTCGACGGATATCGGTTTGAAAGGATCAAATCCTTATCGGTGGAACTGAATAAGTGAAAAAGGTCTGGAGTGAAGTCTCCGCGCCAACATTAGTCAGAATACTGGCAGGTTTTAAGTTCCGGATATAAACATGAGGTGGCGTCATGCCGATGTGGTTTTGTTCTTTTCCCATTGTATCATTATGTTGATGCAGAGAGAAATGCCTCTGTTGTGTATGTTTTTCGATGAGACCTTGCAATTTTCACGATTGTCTATTTTTATTTCTTGAGGCGGATAATAGTATAATTTATTTTTATTCAACAATATTGTGTTTTGCAAACTGTCTTCTTTTCATGACAGTCGTAATTGTCATTTTGTCATTTTGTACTGGAAAATATTGTTGGAAGTACAATTCTTGCTGATAAATGTATAAAACTGTTACAAGCGTCTGGGAATTCTGAATTTGATGTATAAATATAAGAACGTGAGAAGATATACATATTTTAGACTTAGCAGAAAGCAAACGAAATTAAGTTAATAGACTAGACAAGAGTGTAAAATATAGATTTCCATTTGTGTACATAAGTAGAAGAAAGAAAATGATTTTAATGTGAAGAAGAAAACAACAGGAAATATCCGTTCTTAGAATAATTAAATTGAAAAAAAGAAGAAAAAGATTTGTATTATCACATATAGTTGTACTGTGTGTCTGTATGTGTGTGAAACATACATATATTCGAGGTTGTATATGATTTTGGAGTGTTGCATCGGAATGCAAGATTGTTATGAATTTGGAAGTCAATGTAAGTCAACAATGAAACATATAGTAAAAGGAATGTTGTGACGATATTGACCTGAAAAGTCATTTATCTAAAGCAACGAAGTATTGGAAGACAATTTTTCTTTTTTATGAATGAAGTTAAATAAGATTACTATATTGTTAATCTGGATTTGCAATGCAGTTTGCCCATAGCGCTCAAATTTACATATTCAAGGGTTCAAATAAGTTTTATTCTGGTATTAGGTTAAAACGTAGGAGAGAGTTTCTCTCTTTGATTATTCAAGTACCGGTCCGTGAAGCCAATGCTTGAAATTCTCTGAGGGCTAGTATGTCCCTTTTTAACGTGGAAAAATGAGAAATTGTTTTAAGTTGGACAATTAGATGTAATTGTTTTTGACTAGGGAGCCTGAGAAAATGCTGACAACATTCGATTTGGCGCCAGGATGCCTTGTGATATTAGGCAGCACCCTTACCGTAAAGAAAAATGTGTTATGGGCGACGTTCTGGATATAGGGAATTAATTGAGCGCTAAGTATGAATTTTGCAGTTTGCATGTTAGAGGCACGGGTAGTGAAATGTGCTAGACTGGGAAGTATTGAAAAACATATCTTATTATATTATCATGAACATAAATCTTTATGCATTTCGTCGCTGCGAACAACGTCATCAGAAGAAATTTGAACATAGCAGAGTCGTGCGATAATCCATGTGGTGCGCGTAGAAGTGTATGTGGTCGTCTTTGTTGGTAGCTATGCGGAAGACGCAGGGTGTCAAGATAATTTGTCCTGTGATTCATTTTCGTGTGTGAAGTTGATATATGGTCCTACTGCGTCAAATTGAGTTTTGATTGTCATTTCCTTACTGGGATGTTGGTGTAGAGTGATCTTACGTCTAGTTTGTCTCTCATGTCTATGTTTTTTTTGGGTTTTCTTTAAATTAGCCCTACCCACCAACAAAATCATCAAAATCTGTGTCTTTTCACCTTCAATCAGAAACACTACAAACCCATGGGATCACCCGTCAACGGAATCCCTAGAATCAGTCCCCTTCGTGAACATCTTACTCAAGACGGCTACCTATCTCCGCTACACTGACGATGCCTGATCCTATACCCACGCCAAACCGACCTAGCTAGCTTAATAACTCAACTTAACGCAGTAGAAGCATCTATCAACTTTACACACGAAAAAGAATCACAGAACACATTACCTTTCCTTGACACCCTACTACATAGAACTGAGCACAACATCAAGCTCAGAGTTTTCCGCAAAGCTACCTACAAAGACGATCACATACACTTCTACCCGCACCGCACACCCAAAATAAAATCAGTTCTCATCATAGGCCTCTTTCTCAGAGCCTTTAGGATATGCAGCCCGGAATACCTAGATGAGGTGGAGAAATGCATAGTGCAGTCGTTCTCATCGCTCCACTACCCACGTTTCTTCATACACAACACTAGGATGAAGGCACACAAAGTACACAGGACAAAAACTGAATAAAACAATACAGTGGACAACAAAACCACAATACGCATCACACTACCTACCAACACCACCGCCGACAACCTCACCATCAACCTGAATAAACTCAACATACAGACAGCCACAGTCACTTCCACAACCATCAGGGACATACTCAAAAAACCACACCACAACCCATTCCCACCTGAGGTCGGTGTTACTTCGTACCATGCAATAACTGCTGCAAGGTTTATATCGGCGAAACGTCCAGGACACTCAAAAAAAGGATATATGAACACCGTCGAGCCCTCAAGCTTGACGACCACCTAAACGCCTTAGTCAGTCACAGATACACAGACAACCACAACTTACAAAAAAACCCACACCATAAAACACATACATAATTCCATGAAACGACGATGCATCGAGGCTATGCTCATATCCGAATGCGAAACAATACACCAAAGACCTGGTTATTTCCAACTGGTCATACCGTTAATTAAGATCATACTTAAACAACACAAAATCACAGTCATAGACAATCACATACACACACAAGGTATCGGATAGAATACAGGTCATACCACACACATACCCCACACACATACACACACTTTTATCCACATACAAATATACACCCACCCACATACGCATAAGCACATACATACCCTGCTACACACACACACACACACACACACATTCCTCTTGGTGACACACAAACACCCACCCACATACGGACAATAGCAATAAATCAGACCCATTTTTTTAAACATAGAAGACAACCACAATCTACACACCCCACCACGACCCAACTCAAAATACATACCCTAGCACACAAGCCACAACTCAAACCCATGAAGACATCCACTATCTAAACAACCCACCGCCAGCCATTTCAAAACCCATACACTGACCCCTGCAAAAAAGTAACTCCCCCATTTAACAGACCAGGTCACCTGGCACATACAAAACACATCTCGTTTCATTCACATCGCCCCACATGGATGATTACACGACTCTTCTATGTTCAAATTACTTCTGATGACGTAGTTCGCAGCGACGAAATGCATAAAGATTTATCTTTATGATAATAAACATGTTTGAGACGTAACACGCTTTTCTAAATCTTTCTTTTCCACATTGTCTAACCATATATATATATGTGTGTGTGTGTGTGTGAATATTGAAAGTTAGTATGAAGAGATAAGTTGAATTAAAATAAAATTGTAGAAACCGATGTTAAGAGAAATACATTAAAATCCAGAGTGTAGCAGAGTGAAGGGTATGTAACAGATAGTATTCATTGCATGGTAGTATAGAAAGAAAAAAGTGTCTCAGAAAAACTTTGAGTTTAAGTAGGTCACCAGGGGATTGGGGTATTGACTCAACCTGGGAAAGGGGATGTCTTTGGGATTTTGGAGGGAAATGCGTTAGCAGAACGAAGCCGGACAGGACAGACCTGGAATGTCTAGGACCAGGCGGAAGAACCGACTGAAGTCTCGACGGTATCCTGGCGGTGCACCACACGGATGCATCATGGTACACTGAGTAAATTAAACTATACATTCATAAAAGTAATGAAATTAGGAAAATAGTGAGTGATATGATGTGTTTGTTTTCGGCAAGGGAAAGTTTGTTTTTCTGTGCTAATATTTGTAGTGTAAATCTTGAAGAATACCCGGCGTTCAGTCAAATACTAGGAGCGCAATCTCGCTTATGAATTAAAGTCATGCACCGGCGTGAAGTAGAATTTAGGCAAATGAAGTTCGAGAGAGCCCAAAAATGTGTGGAGTGAATTCAGTCGCTTGTAGATTCTAGTATGAACTGCCTGTCTGTGGACATAAGATGTTATTTGGTGTTGAGGCTAGGAGAGCCTACAAAGTGGAATGAATCAAATATGAATTTTAGGGCAAAAGGAAAGCCCTGTGAAGATATGGATTATGGAAGTAAATCTAGGAGTTTCCTTTTTAGGATGGGCACAGAAAATGATCTTGCGTTGTGTAGTAGCAAATTTACAGAGATACGTGGGTTGTAGAAGAAAGAATGGTTTAGAAATAAGTAATGGGTGAGAGAAAAGATTATAAATTAAAGAAGAAAAGATAGGGATTTGGAAAATTATATATAATTTTTATTTGTATGAAAAGGAGGTAATGTGACAATATGACCCTGATAGATAGATAGAATGAGTTTAAATGCCTATATTCAAAATCATGCAAACTGTTTGTGTTAGGCCAGGAATTAGGGTGAGGGCTATATTGACAAATGGTAAACAAAATGAATTGTTTTATTTGGTTGAAATTGAAAAGTAAGGAATGTTATTAATGTTTTGTTTTGTTAAAATAACAAACAAACAAAATTACAGACTGAATCCTGATTATGAAATGCTGGTACACAAATTTAGAATAACAAAAAGAATTTCTGCTGATCCGGTTAAAGAATTTACTGACGCAAACAAAAATATAATGTAATGCTTTAACGTTACGAAAAGATGACATGTTAAACATGGGCATACCGATAAATAGAGGTGAAAAGCCCAAGGAGGGGGGAAACAGGACTAGCTGTCCAAGGCTAGGAGATGTGTCCACGGCCCCGTCGCCCCCATCCACAGGGGACACGGTCAGTTGAACTCAATGTTTCTAGCGCCACATAGCTTTTTGACGCGGAGTGTAAACATATTAGATACATTCAACTTACAGAGTTTAAAAGAGAAACACAGTAGCAGCTATAATTTGTCTGTGTGTTTGACATTGTTTGATAACTCAAAATTTAACAATATTCTGAATGAGAACTTTAACCTACAAAGTGTGTTGACAGTAGATTTTGTAGTATCACGTTTCTTACAGTGCAGATTCCCGGAGCGTCTCTATGAGTAAAGTCAAATAAAATGAATATAATATTTTAAATCGGACTTCGTTTTTCTCAAAGAACCAGTCGACTTTCATGTCGGTTCTTTGCAGCAAAAGTCACGACACACGAAGGAAGAATGAACATAAAACGATATCCGACCAAATCCATTTATACACACCAGTGCAACATATATGGGGTATCATCAAACCCAATAATGTAACATTTGCAAAGTCCTCTTTCAGGATCACAATCAACTGCTTAATCGCGTTCTCCTTAATCTTGTCTATTGTTTGAAATCTCCTCCCCGTTCATCAGCAAAGGGTTAGGAGTCACAAGAAGCTAAATCTGGACGGCGGGGATTAAAGACCTCGATGAGAAAAACATGATACGTGGAGAATGACTCGCTCGGTCACTAATAATACGACGGTTACACATTATACAAGCTGACTTCATGGCATCTCACTGCCGACTGAGTTACCCCATGGCAGCGTGTGTTTTCATGCATGGGCAGTAAGGTCCCCTCTGATTGATTGCCGAGTTGGAATAAATGGTAAAGACAAAAGGGTATGGACTTTATAACAACGCTGAAAAGTAACAAACTATAACAAATAACGTAATGAACTTATGTCCCCTCTAATTGTTTGTAGTCAGTGGGCGCAGAAATCTTATGTTGTGCAAATTTTATTCCTGTGACAAAATTATGTGCGCACCTTTGAATTCGACATAGTGAATCAATATTTCTTTCAATAAAAACTCAATAAGCTATCAACAGAATTTGAAATTGCTTGTGCGCACATTAATTTTCTTTGTGCATTGGTTGCAAAACGTGTACGGCACGCCCACGCCCACAGCTTAGAGGGAACTATGCTTACAGTCAATATTATCACAAACGTTTGTGAGATTGACACCCGTGACCAAACGCCTATTTAAATTGTATATAAAAGTGAATTCAATGTTCATAAATGTTATTCTGATATAAAAATATTTTCCATTTTCTTTTTTTCAATTGTCAACAGATTTTATTATGAAAAAAATTTAAACGCATAATGCAACGTCATTTAAAAATCTACGGAAAGTCAAATAATGTAATGAACCAAAATGCACCAAAAAAGTCCCCTCTGTAATCACACCGGTGCTGTAGAAAAAAGTATCCGCAGCCAAAGAAATTCCGTTCTGCCGTTAGACAGCGAGTTGTCATTTTTCTTGTTTTAAACGAACAATATTTTACAATAAATTTATTAAAAATCTGTAAAGCAAACAAAACGGCGAGTTGTCATTTTTCTTGTTTTAAACAAACAATATTTTACAATAAATGTATTAAAAATCTGCAAAGCAAACAATAACTTATTATTTTAAAGTTTTATGACTACTTTTTACTTTCAACTTAATTGTATTATTCTTGAGTACCGAATAATCGCCCCACCCGCAACTTTACGATGACAACTTGAGTATTAAAGTTACGATTATAAAAAGCAACTGAAAAATGACGGTGAATAGTAGTATTAAAAGAATTAATAATATCGGATGGGACTTTTTCTGGTGTATGGCCGGTCACGGATTCTTACAAAGACCCCTTTTTTATAATCATTGCATAGTGAATTGTTTTATTAAAAGATTTTCTAGAAGAAAAAAAATAAAGGAAAATCTTTTTTCAAATTTAAAAAAAACTTTTGTTCATTTATTTTATTAGATGAAATATTGTAAATCATTATTATTAATTTGTTGCTACTAGTTACCATCATCTTAATTGTTGTTGCTTTTCATCGCAACTAAACTCAGAAGAATCTATTTCCCTTAATGTAAATAACTCCCATAGGAAATTTCAATAGATTGCAATTTGATTATGAATAAGTGTTACTTGTTTTAAAAGAAAATTGTATGGAGAATTAAAACAGTTCAACTTTCTGCGGCAAATACCACGCTGTGTTCGAAAATAAGTCCTAAATCGGAAAATTTAAACTGCCAAATGAAATAAAATATTGCTTTGTTTGGCAATATTTTTTTAGTTTTATTTCTTAAATTTTAATGCAGATGTATGGTTATTGGGAAAATGATCACGCTTAAAGGTTTTCATAAAGATGTTCAAATATGTAAATGATTTTTTCTTGATGTCCTTGATTATACCTGAAATGTTGTTATTAAATAATAATGCGATGTTAATAGTCAGGAAGTAAAGAAATACAGCAATATTCATTATAGCTGTTTTTGTTAGCGAGAAGGTATGCATTTAGAATGAATGGAGGTCCCGTTACAGATCAATTCGCCTTGCACAATCGCAGCTTAAGACAAGACGTTTCTTGACTGTTTCAAGCCTTTTACAAAACTACCAGGCGGTGACAGATATTTGTAATTTTATTCTCGTTTGGAGTGCCATGTTATCATCATCATCAACAGCAGCAGTATTTTAACGTCCTTCGTTGGACATAGACCTACCCCAAGATTTGTCCGATCTCGCTATCGGTGGCGTCGCGGCGCCAATATCTTCTGAACTTGTATAAATCGTCACGCCATCTTATTTTCTGTCGGCCCCAGATCCGCATTTGGTCTCTGGGGGTCCACGTTGTGAATTGTGATGTCCAGCAGTTGCCTGACATTATTGCAAGATGGCCGCCCATTACCATTTGATTTTTCTAAAGGATTGTATGATATCTTTGACTCATGTTTTTTCTTTAATATACTGTGCTGTCTTGTGATCCCTCCATGTGACGCCAAGCATGATCCTCTCTTGTGTACGTTGCATATTATAGATGAGGGAAATGTTATCTTCTGCTGCCATAACCTACCACCGGCAAAGTTTCCGTGGGAATACCAAACTTACTGAAATTAGAACAATGGTCGGAGGAGAATAGTAGATATATTTTACTCCGGCTTAGGTACACCAGCGTGAGGCACCCATTTGAACGTAATAGACTGTCATGCACTTGCTGAACGTTCCCACTGGGAGCCACTACTAGTAGCTATACACTAAGATTAATCGGACGTGACCAAGAATTAAAACATTGTGGCACCCAGTGAGCACTGAACTCACTTTCATTCGATTACTAGACTACGTTGTTAATCATTGTTTTACAGCAGAGTCCCATGAGTGATGAGTAGAATGTTTACATGGCAATGATTTCAAGATTAAAGTGAACCTATAAAATACCATGTTTTATATTATTAGAGATGATAATTATAAAGACATTTTATTAGTTGAGAACCTATATTTTCCCGGTACCGATGTGAACGACTGCTCACTGTCAACATAGACAACCACATTATATTCGTGCCTAAATACGAACGTGAGAGTAGAGAGGCCAGCAAAGCGTAGGATTAAAAGACTCCTGCCTACCATGAGAACTTCGTTAGCACAATCGGTACAGCAGAACCTGCGTATTCAGGGTGGACGCGGATTCGATCCCCGCACGGAGCTCGTTTCTTTATTCACATTTACGATTTAGGCCGCTCGTTTAGCAGTTGTTCATACCGGCGCCGGGGAAATATAGGTTCTCAACTAATAAAAATGTCTTTATAATTATCATATTCTGTTGAATATGCAATTATCCATCATTTGATTTCATTATTAGAGACGAAATAAATCAGGTATATTCGTCGGTAAGTTAAATCAAATCTGGAACCCTTGCGCATTGTATTTTATGTTAAAATATACAAGATTCCCTAAAAAATCAACTGATTTTAGAGTTTCCTTGGTTCAGCTAAAATTAATATTATAATATACTTCCAACTCACCTTTTAATATTTGCATTACCTCCACTCTCTGTTTTGTTATTTCTCTCTCTCTCTCTCTCTCTCTCTCTCTCTCTCTCTCTCTCTCTCTCTCTCTCTCTCTCTGAGATTCTCATTAATGAAAATATAGATGAGGAAAATAGTCCGAACATACCATATACAATGACCAATACACCCCGTCTAGCAAAATTCAGACAGGTACAGACCCGACAGGTCACATGATTGAAGACGAATGGGAAGATTATACCAGAAACAGGCACAAACATCCAGCCACCTAGTGTTCCTATACAAAGGCAGAGATCAAAGGTTTATTCCAATCGGCTTAAAGTTTCAGACAACCGTAAACATAAAAGGGCATATACAATTGCGTTAAGAGCAGGATTGGCCCTGGTCAAGGAAAGAATCTACCACACACGGATGAAACAACATCTATAGGAGACAGAGCAAGAACATAAAGATTCGTCCTAACCCGAATTACGCGAGACTCAGACAAAGCTAAAATAGAAAAAGAACTGGGAAAATCTTACCAGGAAGAATATGAAAAAATAAAAACACGCCACATAAAGAAAAACTACAGATACTGAGAGACCAATAAATACCACACCACAGCGGTCAGACAAAGGCACTAGTAGTCTAATTTGTCCATAGCAATAGTTGCTATGGACAAATTAGACCACCAACATAAATTGGCGAGTGGGAGATGGCAGCTACTGTAAACTGGATCTTACACTGATTATCGAAAAGAAGCTATCAGAGATCCGAAAAAAAGAACAACAGCTGATCAAACGCCACAGTAAGCTTCAACACATACACGACTTCCTAACAATCCATAAACAAGGTCACCCCTAAGGCATATTGTTAGTTGCCGAGGGTCAGCTTGTCATCCGCTAAGCCGATTCCTTGTTGATATAGTCAACACACTGACAAGTCCTCATCCTATATATGGAACTCAGCCAACTTCATAGAAACAATTAAAAACTCGCCTATCCAGTCCACCCGAATAGTGACCCTCGACGTCGTGAGCCTTTTCACCAAAGTCCTCGGGGACGAGGCCATGTCAGTGGTCTGGAGGACCTTGTGCCACCTCTTTGTAGGGACACAAGTCCAAGGAGGAATATGGCAGAACATATCTCTATCTACAATTGTTATAATTATTATAATTTCAGTCATCAAAATTCAATGAAATAATGGAATAGACAAATGTATATATATGACATATAATTTATTCATGACATAACAATGAACGATTAAATGAAAGAATGAAGATTGATTGGGAAAATTAATGCTTGTTGCATTAAGGAAATATTCACGAAAAACAATGCTTGTTGCATTAGGAAAATATTCAGTTTGACTGGAACGAAAGAGTCAATAAGAAGTTGTTGTAATGTGTGTATATGCAAGCGTATGCATAGGTTTGTGATTCAAATTAGGGACTTGCTTTTATCAAAATGTCTGTGAATATGCTTGGCGCGCACAAGTGAATGCGTGTGGGTGGGGGTGAGTCCAGCAGCCGTTCCATAGCAGGCAACGGAAAATCTGCGACTGACTTGAAATTGTCTATCGGCTGATATTTATAGGAATTAGGTAGGCTCGCAGCACAGGTGAAAATTAGAATTTTCATTGGTCGAAAAGTCCAAAATAATTCTTGCGCAATCAGGTGGCTGTTGGAAGTTGGCGCCTTTTTCAACTCGACGGCGGGAATCTGTGGGAGCCGATTTTGTTGATATTTGGAGAATGTTCGGAGGTGAGGAAAGGTGAAGGGAAGGTGGAGGAACCGACAGATATATGAGAAACTGGAATCTGACCCAACACTGGAAGAACGCACTAACATCCCCATTGAAATTATAATGCAGCCGACAGATTTCATGTTGGGTTCAGAAATATATCGATAGGAAGAAGGGATGGCAATGGGATTTGCTTTGTCTCCGTTGATACCAAACATATACATGGAGTATTTCGAGGGAATGTTCCTACAAACTGCAACGCTGATACTATCCACCTGGCTGCGATATGTAGATGACATTTTCATACTCTGTCCTCACAAGGAGCAAGACCACGTGAAATCACTAAGACCCTCCATTCAGTTCACTATGGAAGAAGAGGTAAATGAGCCTTCCTGGATGTACTGATTACCTGAACAGAGCAGGGAATTCAGGATATCCGTATATCACAATCCCACATCCACTGGACTGTACCTGAGCTATGACTAACCACCGAAATAATACGAAAAATGGGATTATCCGCTGCCTACAACACAGGGCGAAACAGATATGTAGCGACCCAAATATATACAAACAGGAAGTGGTCAGCATAAAAGACATTCTCTTTAGCAACAACTACCCTGCTACCCTAATATCATCAGCAGCCAAAGGTAAACGCAGACAACCGGACAACATAACAAATCCTACTGCAGTCGTTCCCCATGCATCAGTGGCGTATCGGAGAAGATCAAAAGGTTATGAAAACCGTGACACGCGGCGACGCATGTAGGGGGAGAGGTGGACACAGGCCCTTATGGAATGAGATCCAAATGAGAGACAGGGAGGACGGTTGGCAAATAGGACGTCTGAACGAAGCTGACCATATAATGTGTTCAGTCAAATCAATTAGCCGACCGAGCATCGATATAAATAGCATCTGGGGATCCCTTATCAGAATAGCCATGAAAAAGACATATTTCTCGGAGAATTAATCTTCAAAGCAAACCCGTTCAGCGGGCCACTAGCTAGCATTTATATGGCAACAAGAGTAGAGAAATTTAGCTTATAATTAATATTGGATATAGGAATGTAACGATTAATTCATAGCTGATATTAATATTGTTAAACTAGGTTGGGTGGATTTTCTGCAATCCACAGCTATGAATTGTTCGGAGGTGGATTGTTGGGGGTGAATTGTATATGGTGGTGAATTGCGGGTGGTGAATTGTTGGGGTGAACTCGCCGGATACCGAATATATAAGCATGTAGACGAGGAAAATTGTCCAAACATACCATACACCAGGCGTTTTCAAAGTATTCGCCGCGGTTAGCTCCCAGGGGCACCGCGGGATATTCGAAAATTTTAATACAGTCATATATCGATTTACACCCGACCGACTAACGTCTGATCGCAAATACATTAAAACTCATTAACGTTAAGTCCATTAATGCTCTGCTGCCTGCCATCATTCTATTTATCTCTTATTCTTTTTCATTGCCTTTCGCTTTATCCTCTCTATTCTTTGGTGTGGTCTCCCGGTGTGTTGCCTACTGCTAATACTGCAATATAAGTATCAGAATCATATTTGAATATGTTTGACTTTTTCTTTTGGCTTTCCATGTATTGTATTGGCTTCATAGTCAAGTTTTAATTCGGCAACCTTGTCATGGCCTAAAGATAGGGGGCTAGGGGGTACAGGGGAAACCGGATGGGAAATTAAAATATGTAATTGTCACTTTCAGAAATAAAAAAACATCAATGGTAGTATAACAAATATTTCTTTTTTAAATAATGGTAACTATTTTGCGGCGGGCACACGCAAAAGGGTCTGTTGAGTAACATACGGAAACAATGTCTTCATATTATGTTTCCAAAAATGTTTGTTAAATAAAAACAAAACATGTTTCGTCAAGTTCATTTCCTCTCATGTTATGAAACAAGCAACATCAACTTCGTCACGAAATGTTCTTGCATGAATGTTCTGTGTTCCGATCAACCCATCTAACTGCCACATTTAGTCTTGAATTTTACAATTTCAACACAAGTTTGCGAACAGAACAGTACTTTTTCTAAGCATGCGTCAATGCCAAGTAATGCTTTGCTCGCATGCTATAAGGTGGCATACATAGTTTCAAAAGCTAAACATCCTCATACCATAGGAGAAGATCTGTTTCTACCAGCTGCTATAGATATGGTAAATATTATGATTAGTGAATCTGCCTGAAAACTACTTTCTAAGCTGCTTTTATCAGATAATACGATTTGTTGCAGAATCCAGCACAAAGCAGTGGACCTGAATGAACAATTGATTGAAAAAGTGAAAGGGAAGGAATTTAGGTTGCTGCTGGACGAAGCCACTGACAGTAATAAGGATACCAATCCCATCTTTTATGCACGATTCGTTGATGCTGATAAAATTATAGAAGATCTATTTTGCCAAAGTATAACAGAGGGTCCAAAGATCTGTTTGAGATACTAGACCCATTTATCAATGAAAATAATCTAGTGTGGACGAAGTGCGTTTGTATCTATACAGATGGTTGTCGTCGTTATGTCCAAAGCTTATGGAAAGTTGCAAGTACTTATTAGAAGCAAGGCTCCTGATTCACTGTGCACCCGTTGTATAATTCACAGGGAAGCATTTGCATCAAAGCATCTAAGTCTTCCAGTGAATCCGTTCCTGGAATGTGTAGTGAAAACGGTCAACTATATAAAACGTCAGTCATTAAAGGCACACTCTTTCAGAAATGTATGCAAAAATACGGGAGCTCACATCTTTGTTATACTCTGTCTTGTGAAAGTGTACTGTCTCGTACGTTCGAATTACGACAGGAACTTTACGCATATCTTGAAAACAAGGGACACGAGTACGCCAAATACTTCGTGGGTACAGATCTTTTAACCAAATTGGCGTATTAGACTGATATCTTGTGTTGGCAGAGAAGATTTCAGCCCTCAGGAAATCATTACTATTATGAAAAAGAAAAATGAATGAAAAAAAGTATTTCCCATTGTTGCAACAGTTTGTGACATTCAATGGTATTGATTTTCACTCAGGATATCAAATTTGTTTTTGAAGAACACCTATCTCAGCTTAGCAAATGGTTTAAGAAATATTTTCATGAATATAATATGAAGATATTCACATGGATTCAAGACCCATTCAGGGCCCAATCTCCATCTGACTTTACATCTGCAGAAATCTCATTGAGCTGTCTTGCGACAATGCATTGAAAACTAAATTTGCCAACATGGAATTAACTGAGTTTGGGATATCGGTGAAAGATGAATATCCTTTGCTAAGTGCGAAAGCTCAACGAATTCTATTTGAAAAAGAGTTATCTCTGCGAAGCTGGGTTTTAGGCTGTAGCTGTAATAGATGTATCGTGCAAAAATTGACGTGGAACAAGAAATGAGGGTGGTTGTCATCAGTTTGATTCCAAGCTTTGAAAAACTATGGATAAAAGAAAAAATGGAATAAAGAATAACTCATATTTTCTATAGTTTTGAGAAGGGTCATTAATATTCAAATGGTTCTTCGGACAATATTAGCCAGATTTCAGTGCGGATTCCAACCCGATGTGTGTTCCACTTCTCAACAGACTTAAACCCGATAAGACAAAGACAAGAAACACCCGGGCCCTGCGCTATAAGGGTTACTCCCTTTAAACATAACTTCTGTTTAACCATCACACTCGGATTTTACACCTGAAGAAGGCCGAAGAATGGTTCAGCCGAAACGTCGTGTTTACAACACAAACAATAAGGAGTTCAATCGTCCGAAGAACCATTTGAAAAGAATAACTCATTGTGTATGGCATAGCATGTAACTGCCCCCCTCTCTCCCTCTCTCTCTCTCTCTCTCTCTCTCTCTTTCTCTCTCTCTCCGTTTACCAAAGACTACCATTATCTCCAATTTACGTGGTGAAAAGTAACATGCACCTTGTAGCAGTTGTATCAACTCATTATCATCCTGATTGCTTCCAAAATTCTCTCTCTCTCACGGATATATTTGAATTTATATGAGATTATTGTTTTAGAACAGAAATTATTGAATACGTTTCAGTGGAAGAGTTCAGTGTCTCAAACGGTGGGAAAGAGATAGTTCTATCAGCAGAATTGTTAACTTCAAGTGTAAGAGTCCATTGTTACGATTCGCCGATGACGCTTCCTTGACGTCAGAAGCATCGGAAGAATTACAAAGCATGTGGACTGATCTAAATAGGGAAAGTAAAGAAAACAAAGTCCCCAAAAAGACCATAAGAGTAGAGGGGAGGCTCTAAAAAATGTTGACGAATACGTTTACCTGATTCAAATAATAAAGCTAGATAAAGAACATGAAAGCGAAATAAATCTATACATAACGATCGGTTGGAAAGCATTTGGTATTAATAGAGACATATTGAAGAGCACCTTACCAAATGTGCTTAAAGTGTTAAATATACAATGAATGCATACTGCCAGCTATGACTTACGGATGCTAGGAATAACTCTAAGAGATAGAAAAAGATCATCATGTGTCAGAGGACTAGAGTGAAGGATATTATACAAATAATTAAGCAACAAAAATGGAGATGGGCCGGGCTCTAGGCGACAACAGATGGAGCCAATGAGACAGTAAACCCAGTAGGAAAAGACCAGACACTAGATGGAGGGATGATATAGAAACGTTTGCCGGTAAGAGACGACAGATGTCAGCGCAGTCGCAGTCATCGTGGAAGGAGATGGGAAAGGCCTTAGTCCAGCAGTGGACAGGATGGATGGATGGATGGATGGATGGATATCAGCTGATCATCGATCTAATTGCAGCAGAGTATGTATGCTTCCGTATTTTTACAGGCTGTAAGTGTAACTGCTGAAGATAACGTTACCCCATTCCATAGTATGGCTGTCTAGACGGACATGAATTCCTCATCCAGAAACACTTTCGTTGACGAAAAACAAGGTGTTAGATAATCCATTGATCTGACAATAAATAAAATAATTTAAAATAAATAAAATTCCAGAGGACAGAATTGAAAGAACACCAGGCTGTTTATGATTCGAATCAATGTTCAAGAAAGAATTCTTTTAAAATGAAATCATATGGAAATATAATAAGAGCAATTGAATTTGCCCTGCGGAGTTTCATAGTTAAGGACGGCTAATATTGCAGGAGGAAGAAAATGCACTTGAAAAATTTAGTAAAATAATTCGTTCGTCACTTACCGGCCAATAGATTTTTTAATCATATTTCTTGCGGCTTGTTATGGCATAGGCTGACAAGAAGAGAAATGCAAAATAAAATAATGGACATTTTACTAGCAGACATAAATGAGATTTAATTTGTAGAAATAGAAAAAAAAAGATGAAAAGAAGAGATAGAAGCAGTTCGAATAAAAACAAGACAAAAAGGAAACAACTTTGGAATTTGGTACCCCTAGGCACTGAATTACATGCAAAACTATTTTTAAAAATAATCCCTAAACAAATAAATGTTTTTATTTGCTTTCTTAGCTCAGCCAAAGTTAATTTTTCAACAAGCTGCCTCCTTATGCTCTTTTTGTACGTGCCTCTCTTCAAGTTTCTCCTTCCTCCTCTCTCCCTCTCTCGCACCTTTATTGTCTGCTATTGTTCTCATTGCACTTCTTTCCTGTCTTTCTTTCTTTCTTTCTTTCAGTATTATTCTTTGTTCTTTTCTGCTTTGGTTTCCTTCAGGCTACATCTCTCCATCTACCACTCCCTCTTTTCTCATGTGTCTTAGAAATTCTACATTATCTTTTGTTTAGTTTCTCTCTAGAAATTGGTATATTTTTGCCTGTCACCAAATATAATATTACTAAGCACGGTCGGTTTGAGTTTAATATCAGCCAAAGATTACCGTCGCCCTAGAAAACTCAACTATCAGTAATTTTCATTTTAAAATATATATACCTATTTAACACTATTCCGTCATTAACACTTGCATTAATTCATGACCACTGACAATCGAATTTTCCTCATTTTCAATTCACATTATACTGATTTAGCAAAACATACTGAAACAAATTTTAAGTAAAAATTGCAAAATTCCGCGTGTAAGCTTCATTTTCCCCATAGCCATAAATATATGTTTCCTCTGCAGAAAATGCATGAAGCAAAGCGAGAGCGTGATGGAGTAGCGGTAAAATCAGTGGAAAGAGATACGCAAAACCGAAAATCTGATTTACGAATACCGGGTTTAAATGGAGTCAGTTCTGATTCATTTTCCCCCCTACCGCCAGAATATTCCGTGTTACCATATATGTAATCGTGTGAGTGAATGAAAAACTGCAGTTTTTGAATAAAAGTGCCTCTTATACGGTGTGTGTGTGTGTGTGTGTGTGTGAGAGAAATATTCATTATAATATATCTCAAGCAAAATTCAAAAGCAGACATTTCAATTTCAAAACAATAACAGGTATATCAAATTCAATAATACAACCGTGCCTTGGTATTTGAATTGATAGTCTAGTAGGAAATAAAATCTTGGGATTCCCGTGGACCTACTTTTCCTATTGGACTAAAATTATTTCGATTTCTTTCAGAGTAAATAATTGGAAGCTGACTGGACAACGACCCCATGTTTTTCCTAGGGTTTCTAAAGAATTTTACGTGGGCGATATTAATTTCGGTTTCAACTTTTAGTTGAATGGAACGAGTGACGATGATTACATCATCGCTATGAAGTGCATTCAAACTGTTAGGATTAATGAACCAAACAGTACATCTAATTTATATTCGCATTCGCTATTTTTCATGACACTTGTCTGTTTATTTAATGAACTAGCCGGGGCAATGATTAATGAGCTAGTGTTGCAGACATCACTACTAAGTAAGTATGACCCTCCCCATATACTGCATATGTGTAGCAGTGTGTAGTTCTGAGCCAAGCTTAGTAAATATTAAGTTAAGAAGTATAGAAACAAGACTGGATGGTGCAGGGTCAAACTCCACTCCAACTTCTATTCCGACTGAAGCTGATTACAATTATATATTGTTATACAACTTTTGTATTGCATATATAATAAATACAAAATTATTTTCTGTATTCATTTATTAGAATGAAATAAGCCCATGCGTATCTGTATGATACTATCTAAGACTTGTCAATTTAGCTCAGTCAGTAAGACAGCCTGTTACCGATTATTTAGTCGTGAGTTGAAATCACGGTAGGGGATTTTACATATCGGTTTACACCCCTAATTCTGGTGAGGATTGTTCTTGTTATTCTTGTTGTTCTCGTTGCGGTAGGAAAACAAAGTCAACTCCTGACTTTGTCCTGGAGTTTGACAATAATCTTTTGGTAGTTTGCTGTAGAGTGAGTCGTTACAATTTTCCTCGCAAACAATTGTAGCGTTCTCTATTGAACTACGTCTAGAAGTATTTCTTGCGGGTCGTGTTAATGTTATGCCAACAGTCTGGAGGCTCGACGGAATCTATGGTCGAGGACTCGCTGGGATATGTGTGCTTCGAAAAATGCGTTGTGTACGTCGAAATACTTCAGTGTAAAACATTTGGATGTATAGATACAGCCATAAGAAGAAATACAGAGGACGAAAAATGTTGTGAATCATTGTCGTAATATTTCTTTGTCCGCACTGAAATAAAGGTGCGTGCACGACGTATAAAGAAAAATCTCAACCTGCCAAGAATATACTCGGGGTTAAAGTAGGGTAGCCTATTTTATATCCCGAGTATATTCTGGGCTAGTCCAATTTATACTCGAGGCATGAAACAGGCAAGGCTATTTCATATCTCCGCCCAATGCCAGATTATACCTCAGTGTGTTTTTCCTAAATAAGTCTGTATTTCAACGTCGGTTTCGTTTCGGAAGTCATCTCGCAGGCCGTGAACGCATTTCCAAGGTTATCCGGCGACTTTTGTCTACAGATGCAATTTATCTACAATAATTTTTCCACAGATATAAAATAAATATAAACACACATACACATACGCAAACACATATATACACAGACATACCCATACACACACATACACATACACACACATACACATACACAATTGCGATTGTATTTATTTTTGATATTTCGGAACTGCTAGTATTTACTAAGCATAGTTAAATCAGACATAAAGCTACAATAGTATGGCACCCAGTGTGGATCAAACTCATAGGCGATATCCGAATTAAGGAAGAAGATTGTTTAAAAATAAATATTTGTGTAAAATAAATGATTTTTTTAACCTCATACGAACTTATTGATTTACCTCCGTAACATATTCAGCTCCTGTTTTCATAAACTTGTTCTGTTGTGTATATTATTTAATACCTATACAGGGAGATCCGATGAGGATCGAAGCCACAACAGCCAACAGTATATCCACTCTACAGATAAAAACACTGGTTGTGTAATTTTTGTACGTCTTACTTTAAGTTGTATAACGCCATTATTTATGGTAAAGATATATTTCTTATTCACGACATTTTCTTTTTACCAACAGGTATTGTTTTCTGAATCTGCGTTCTACAAAATTTGCAAACACTGTAAAGTTTCAGATTATCACTTATTCATATGGACTAAGATATATATTATTTCATTTTACAAACGATATAACACAACCCCTTAAAAAAAGAATGTGATATTGCTTTGCTCGTTATTTCGCATTTCAGACACAAAACAAATTTGGGGAAAACAAGCCCATTGAACTAATAATCGTTTGTTGTCACTGTAATGCACTAATGTTACCTTTAGATATTACCATTTGCAACATGAAAGGTTTCATCTCAAATTGTATAGTAACGTACATGTCTGTATATGATACCGTTTAAGGAAATCTGGAAAAAAAACATTA
>VCCN01005310.1:2026395-2039331 GCA_006491835.1 Architeuthis dux | reverse complement strand
ATTTGCAGTTTTTATAAACTGACCGATAAAAATGCGAAGACACAAAGCGAACTATTGTTTGCTACCCATAACCATCATCCTTCCTTTCTTCCACCTCCTGCGGTATCCCATCATTCTCCCGTCCCTTGGTCAACTGCTGTTCATCTTAGTAGCAACTGTGCTGTCCAAGACCTTCCACCCTCGTGCTCAGCGGCTAACTCCCAACTGAAAAAAAAACAAATTCAAAGTTTTACCTTTGCTTCCGCTCAGCCAATCAGCGCACAGCAAATCCACCCGTTGTCCAAAGCTCTGCCATCCCCGGTGACCTATATTCGGGGGAGACCTTACTAAGCCAAATTCATTCAAACCACTTGCTTTTTTTGTACTACCTCGCAGAAGGCTCTATCTCTCTTACCAAACCGCTCTGCTACACTACTACTCGTGGGACTATGCCACTCCTTTACATTTAAGTAGTAATCATGAAAATCAGGCTCATCTTCTAAAAGATATGAGTTAATATTCACACACCATGGTGGTTGTAGAATGGAGAAGCACTGAATAAACTGACCGAAACAGGATTCGCTCTGATGAGAGTTTTAAAGTTTGAGCTTTCCTTTTATTACTCTGTGATAATCTCAATCAAGTCAAACCGAACCTTAACGTCAGATCAATCAAGCAGCGATCGATTGTTTCTTTGGGTTTTTGGTTAATTAAAAGCTTAACAGCACCCTCGTCGATAATGCTTTTCCCAAATTTCCGACTGCCGTGTCCTACAAAGAAGTGAATTCCTTTAGGAACGAAATCAAAAAGCGCCATTAATTTCGACTCTGCGTACTCTGAGCAAACTCCATTTTGGGTAGATACCTATAAAACCCGATGCGATTAACTTTGAAATGTGTGTATTTGTTGATAACACAGTTTTTTTTTCTTTTTTATTCCTCTTTTGTAATTAATGTTTCATTATTTCTTCCTTTTGTTTTTGTGTTTTTACATTGTAGGTTTCTCCCGCTATCGGAAAGTAGAGCGTTCCTATGCATCCTTTCGTAAGCCGAAATGGCGCAAAACGAAGAAGCTATTATCATCTACTTATATAATAAACAGTTTGATTTCTTTCTGTTTCTCTGTACGTAACAGTGAACTCTTTAACTTAAACTTAACAGTTTTGCTGTTAAAATATATCCTACCCACCTTTTGAAACAATTAGTCATGGCGCTGTAATAGAACCCCGTAGGAATATTTGAGTGTACTAATGAGCTAGAACGTAGGGGAGATAATTGTGCATGGATCTTCTCAAAACGTTCCAGACCTCTTTCAGAGCCTATTGTTTACAATTCCACGGAATTTCATTGAAATTAAACTGAAATAGAACTCTTGGAGATATCGTGTGGGCAGACAGACAACCTCTGGAGCTATTGTTTTGTGCGGACAGTTAGCTAGGGCGCAGGGAGGTAATATTGCATGGATCCGTTCCTGACTTCATTCGTAGTCTATTGCCCACCCTTAATTTAATTGGAATTCATCGAGAACTTCTGATAATATCGTGTGTACAGAGTGATATATTTTGAAGATATTGTGTGGTGTGGTGTGGAAAGATAGCTACAATGTAGGGGAGGTAATAGTGCATAGATCCGCTCCAAAATACAACCACTCCTTCTCCTAATCTATTGCCCACACTTCCACAATATTTCATCGAAATTCATTGAGGACATTTGGAGATATCGTGTGGACCGACAGAAACCTTTCGGAGATATTTTGAGGTTGCCAATAGTTATCTAGGACGCAGGGGAGGTAATTGTCAATGGATCTTATCAACATTTATCTGCGAGTCAAAATAACTTGGGTAGACATTCCAGATCAGCTGCGAAAGGAATTTAAGGCCATTTTTCATAATTGCGGAATTTCGCTGTGGTGCCCTAATCAGAAGTTGTTTTTTTCACCAAATATGGGCATATTGTATATCGTTGGAGGGAAATTTCATGCTAAGTAGAGTTTACAGGAAAATCATATGAATCAGAGCAAGTCTTTTTGAGCTATTTATCATTTTTAGCGCCCGTCGTTGGACATATACTTTCCCCAAGATTGACAAGACCTCTTTATCATGGGCGTCGTTGAGCCAATACTTTCTGAACTTGTTTAGTTCGCCACGCCAGTTTATTCTTTTGCCGGCCACAGTTTCGCATATGATCTCTGGAGTAGTGAGTCGCGATGTCAATGAAACACCTGTGTGGGCAGATAGCTGTGACGTAGCGGAGATAATTGTGCATGGATCTGACAAGATTGAAACATACAATGCAGAATAAAATATAAACAAAAGTGATGGTGGGAAAAAGTATTCGGACACTATTAAAAATTCATCATACAAATATTATTTAAGAAGCAGTGCAGGTCTAGATCTTTCTGTACCTGCATAGACAATTAATTCTCAATTTTATATCAGAATACATCACCTGTGTGAATTTTAAGTAAATGTGAGCATTGGAAGTATATTAAATGAATATTTTGTAAGTGTCCAAATACTTGTTTCGCCTCACTGTATATACTTAATTTTGGAGCCATAATGTGAGAACCAAAACGTGATTTTGCAACAGAGAAAGAATATGTGTCGGGGTTGGGGTATGTGTGTGTGTGTGTGTGTGTGTGTGTGTGTGTGTGTGTGTGTGTGTGTGTGTGTGTGTGTGCGTGTGTGTGTATGTGTGTGTGTGTGTATGCGTGTGTGCGTGTATGTCTCTAGGATGTAAGTTTGTGTGGATATGTCTGGGCATTCGTGTTCTTTTATTCTATTAGAAACCAAACTGTCAACCAAAACTGTCACCAGGACTGTCAACATAGTGTTATTCAGTTTTCACGTGAGTCTGGCTAGTTGGCTATCTGACTGGCTATGTATCTATCACGCGTACCGGCCGCACTAATGGTGCTAGAGCGCTGAAAATGTAAACATTTACTCCTTATTATGTATAGACAAAAAACGAGTCCATTCACAATGTACGTTTATGCTAAACTGGTCCCTTAGTTTGTGTCCGGCAGTATTCACGCTTGGCTTTTTGAACATTCAGACTTTTTCTTTTGTGATGACTGCCCAACAAATGGCGAGAGAAGTAACTTAGTCATTTATCATCCCTTTTCCCAATTTTTTAATAGATCTCCACCAACATATGCTGCCAAAAGACGTTGGTCACGTAACGATTTCTATTGAATGAATATCCAGATCAGTTGTTTTTTTTCAACGATCGCTTTAGGTTCTACTAATGAAATTTCGTCTTTTCATATAATTTAATATTGTTTTGTTTGTCTGTTTCGTTAGTGCGTCAACATCGCTTCTATTACGTTTTACTGATTGATATTCTGATACAAAAAATTAATCCATTTTATACAGTTTATTAATTTTTTCCCATTCTTGTTTCTCCTCTTCTTCTCTCTGCCCGTTCGCATCGATTATTATATTAAATGAATAAATTAGCGTTTTGGGTGCTTCATATGAGAAAATCCTGTAATTATATTTTCCCCATTTTTCAATTTATCGTATTAAACGTCAGTTTTTCTTTTGACTTCCATTATGAAAAGCTGATTTTTACGCTCTCTCTGGTCAATGAATACTTGATTAACACGAATATTTAATATAAATTATTCAGGCAACCATGTTACAATAATTTAATTCTAACAAAGTTGGCTCCAAAATACTGGGAGTCATTTACGATAAAAGATTTTCATTACGATAAAACATCTTGCCTTCATTTGTTGAATAAATAAGGCATCTGAAAATAGAATTAGTTACAAATAATTACTTCAAAATTGTATACGTTGTCTTACCCTTTATAGACATCCTTGTCCATCATTGGTATAGTTTGACCTATTTTAAGAAAGGTTTTATTCGGTTGTTACACATGAAATGTCTTTTTACATCATAGATAATAATGCTAACAGTGAAAGATCGCGTCTTTCCATCTGTTCGTCTGTTCGCCTATCCACACGATATCTCCGAAAGTACTAGATAGATTTCAATGTGAGAAATGGGATAATAAAGAGGTGTTAAAATGTTGGGGCGGATCCAGGAATGTTCTTTTGATTGAGAAATATTTTCCGTTTTTTTTTTCAGACATTTATGTATACGCTCATGACTGTACACACTATATCTCCACAAGTTCTCAATCAATTCCAATGGAATTCTGTGGGGTATGGACAATAGGCTGCGGGAGAACTGACTCAATTTTGGACAGATCCATGCGAAATTACCTCCCCTGTGTCGTGGATATCGCCAAAATATCATGTCCTTCCACACGATATCTCCAAAAGTTCATGAATTCCAATAGCATTGTGTGTAAAGATGGATAATAGGCTATGAAAGAACTGATACAATTTTGGAGCGGATCCATGCACAGTTACCACCCCTACATCGTAGTTATATGTTCAAACCACATAATATCGCCAAAATCCCATGTCTGTCCACGCGATATTAATGAATTTCAATCAGATTTTGTGAAAAGGTGGAAATAGGCTATGAAAGAACTGATTATATTTTGGAGTTGATCAATGCATAATTACCTCAACTACGTTGTGATTATATGTCCAAACCACATAATATCTTGCTAAATTAAAATAAATTTAAATGTCCTCGGAAATCATATTTGATCCGCCATTCAAGCAAACCCAGAAATTATTAAAGAAACTTGTGTGTAGCCTCGTATTGAAGGGAGGTTAGTCGTTTACTAATGTTTATGGCGTCTGTTTCACTCCTGTACTATTTCTTCATTATGATCATACTGCTTCTGAAATATCAGAAATATACGTAACGAATCCAAACCGCTTAAATGTTATCTAATGAATACACATCACGCCAGCCATGCCTAGAGCAATTACCTTATTATGACGATTTATCTTCTTCGTCTGGTTCTTAGGCGTAGTGCTGTAACAATTGCATTTTCTTTTATTTGGATTCATTTCCACATCTTCTTGGGTTTCCATCAGAACATTTCAGCCACTGTAACCTCCGATCTTCATCAGGTGTCCGTTGTATTTTAGAATGTTGTATTTTGTTCTAATGGTGGCATGTGTATACCCTCCTATACATGTCACGTTTGTCGCCTGTGTCAACGTGCTCTTGAAACTCCCCTCCCTGAACACACATATTGAACTCATGACCTTCCAGTGAACTAGATGAATTTTACCATCGCTCCAATAGTTCGAATGAAAGAGAATACTATGATTTATCTTATTAATCCTGTTTGGACTAAATAACACATTGGCCATGTATGAAATTGTTGGGGGAATTTAAAAATAGAAATGCACGTATGTAAATTAAGTTTCAAAAATATTAATATTCATATATGTAATCACGTGACAAAATTTGGGCGACAAAAACCAAGCATCAGTCTCTTTCGCAGCCGGTCTCCAAGCAGAGAAGATGTAACGAAACATCCCGCCTGGCCTTTGTTGGCTAAATGGGTGCGCAAAGCAGCCATCCATGGAGGTGTAAAACTGAACTAGTCGTCATTAAAAAAAACCGAATTAATATTCGACACAAGAATCACATAAAAAAATGATTCGAATTCCCTCGTTACAAGTTACTCAAGTGGACCATAACCGACTTTTTACATACTTGTTACAAGTATGTAAAAAGTCGGTTATGGTCAACTTGATCGAGGTAAGCAGAATTGTCTGATGCGCAAAAAAATCTTTTATCTCTTTCTTTGTTAAGAACTTTTCAAGCTTTCAACTTTTTCAAGAAAGGAAATGAACTGAACTCTTTTAGAAGAAGAATCCAATAATAATGACCACCAATGCATAATTCTTCCATCAGGAACAATTGCTATTCATCTTCTCTCCTTCTTTTAAGAAACAAGTACGACCAAGGAACACGCAGTGACACTTGAAGACTAATCTTTGATTTTTTTTCTTTTCTCCTTTGTTCTTTAACGTTCAAATAAAATGTATATGGTTTATTGTCAGCCATCCATTTATCGAAATATCAGTGTTTCTGGCTTATTTATTTTGTCTTTCTCTACTTTCGTTTGTAAAGACGAGATTTCTTAGTCCCTTACTCTACCATTGAGCCAAATATTACCAGTAACTTTAGATTAAGACCCTAACATTCGTGATTCTACCTTAACATTAGTACACAGGCCAAATTTAAGTTATTGTTAGTAGGCATTCGGCAAATTCTATCACGGAGTCAGAATACATTAACCGACTATAATGTCACTAAAAACCCATTTTGAATGATAGTGAAATGAAATCTCGTGTACATGATTTTTAATGAAAGGCTTTTGTGATTATTCACTGGTGGCATTTCTGTTCAGGAAACTATATTGAAGAGTCGATGCATACCATTTCAAAATAAAAATGGAATTAAATACCAAGTTTCAACTTATTGCGAATAAAGTCAATAAATCAAACTTATACTACTGGTAGAGTACGGAGAATAAAAAATAGCCAGGGTTTCAAACAGGTCAATTTACCTAATGCATATCTGCTTGCTGGCCTGTCTGACACATTTTTCTTCCTTTTTTCCCCAACTTCAGTTGGCTGTTATGACAATGTAGCCGACTTCTTCAGCACGATGAAGCAGAGTGACGCAGTAGAGCTAACTGCGCAGAAAAATACTCTTTTCAACCGCAAGTTAACTAAATTAATTTACAACTGACGATCCCAACCAGAAGATGTTGCTTAAAGTACCATGCGATCTAACTCTGTGTAAAACATAAATCCTTCTGAACATCTCTCATTAACAGTTATTAGTGAATAATTGACATACATGACAAGTCATGAAATAAACGAACACACAGAACATATACACATTTCTGTAGGAAAGATCTTTGGTTTAAAAACATTTTCAGTAGTAACATTTTAAAAACTTAAAGACTGTAATGTGTGTGTGTTTGTTTGTTTTGTCACTGAGACAAATGCCACGAGGACCGGGATAAAGGGGGTGGGGAGAAGGGGTGGAAATCCCAAAAGCTTCTCAGGACGAATCCTGAGCATGCTAATGGTGATCGCCTCCCGACCAGCTAGCCAAGATATCCTGTGCAACTTCTCCCAGGACGATAGCCGAGCATGCCACAAGGACCCCCGAAGGGCCGTGGTTCTCTGAACTTCGAGGTCATGGCGATTTCAAAGAACAGATACTACATTTGTGTGTGTGTGTGTGTGTGTGTGTGTGTGTGTGTGTGTGTGTGTGTGTGTGTGTGTGTGTGTTGTGGGTTATTTTAGTGAATAAATCCCGATACCCGAGCATGCCACAGGACCCCCGAAGTGCCGTGGTTCTCTGAACTTCGAGGTCATGGCGATTTCAAAGAACAGATACTACCTCTGTGTGTGTGTGTGTGAGTGTGTGTGTGTGTGTGTGTGTTTGTTTGTTTTGTGGGTCATTTTAGTGAATCAATCAATAAATCAATAAAACAGAGCATATCACATTTGTTTACATTTATTATGGGATTCACTACAGAATGACAGTCTGCTTCGTGCTGTTTACAAATTATCAAGCCAATGGAGTCAAACTAAATGATCAATTCATTTTCTAAAAAGATTTCTTTTAATACATCACTATTAATTGTTTTATTTTTTATTTTTGTTATTATTCACTTTCATCTTCCATCCCTTTATATTTATATTTGTATCTATCCTTTAGCCAGCATTTATTCATTTTAATTTTCTAGTGTTTGGTTTTTATTAAAATATTGATTACGTTTATTTGTTCGAGTAAAACATATTAATTACATTTATTAAGTAAAAAATAAAAGTAGTTTGTTGTATTATTAAAATTAAAACTTGTTTCATTCTGTCTTCAAATCTGTCTTATGCTTGGTTTTCTTTTATATACTGTTCAGTTGAGTTACGCTGTATACATTATATTTCAGGTGTCTGGGTCTGGTGTCCAGGATTACGTGTGCTTGTATTTAAGATACATATATCTAAATATTTGTATAGAGGTTGCTGTGTTTATGTTAGAAATGGTTTAAAGGTATTTTCATATAGTGATTATTCTGTTTTTTAATTTATACTAAAATGTTTAATTATGTTTGTAGTATAATACATATTTAAAAGTAGTCTACGGTTTTATTTTAAATTAACCGTTTTTTTTTAAGAATGTGTCTCTTCGTGCATATTCAGAGTCTAGTTAACAAATTTTTATTTTATTTTCCGGAGTTGGAGGGTGGTCTACCACATTGGTAAAATTACGCTCCCAAACTCAAAAGTACATAATAATATAATATAATACTGGTTAGTGTACGCGCATTTGAAATTCTTGAAAATGTTTTTTAATAGAATTAAATTGTTAAAAAAGTCTTCCGTTTCTATCCTTCTAAAATCTTTAGAATTGATCAAGGAGATTAAAAAGGTGAACTCAGATTCTTGTTCAAATACTTATGAAGTATTGCCCATAAGTATTTGCACAAGCACATAATTTGTTTTTTTCCTAAGATTGCAGGGACCATTATGGGTTTCGAGCATTCGGTGATCAAGTTAACTTACTAGTTTGGCAACTCTTCCATATAGCAATGTGTGTTCACTTTTTTCAATCTCCTTGATCAATTCTGACAAAAAAGTGTTCGATGTCTCATCGGCCATTACACAAATCCTTCGAAATCATCCACCAGGAAATAAAAAGCCTCATTTTCTAAGAATTACTTTTTGAGAAAGTCATTTCACGTTTTCAGTTCATAAAGCCTTTGAGTGACACACACACACACACACACACACACACACACACACACATATATATATATATATATATATAGAGAGAGAGAGAGAGAGGGGGGGAGAGATAGAGAGAGACAGACAGACAGAGACAGAGTGGGTGAAAGAGAGAGAGGGACAGAGACAGAGAGAGAGAGATAAGTATTTGGACAAACAAACATTTTGCTTCTAATCGCTTGGTTTTGAGAGTTAAAAATAGGAACATTACGCAAGAAGCACCAAGTTTTTAGCAATAAACATAACAAATCATGCATTTATTGTTTTGTGGTTCTGAATGCTAAATTTCTGGAAAAAGGTTTTTCTAATGGAAGTTTTTTGTTTCTATCCTTCTAAAATCTTGAAATGACGAATTAAAAAAATGGATGATTTATTATTTTTACAAATGAAAAGGCAGCGTAACTTCCCGCCAAGCAATTGGGGAAAAGCAGTCGACTGTCAGAGAAGAAACGGAATTTAAAAACTGGCTGACGTAAATATGTTTTCCCAAGCTGGATCGGAAAGGAAAGGAATCTAAGAAGCAATTAGATTTGGAAACTCTACTCAATTGAACAAAAAAATATTTCCAAGAAATTTGGAACTTTCCAGGGATGTCGGATATTAGTATGGAAAAGAAACTGTGAGTGTCTTTTGTTCAATGAATACCGGTATAACGGAAAAGAAAATTGCATCTGTTTTTTTATTTGAAAGGAAAAGAATTTGATTTTTAAAAAAAGAACTAAAACATTATTATATAAAATTTATCTCCAAACTGTGTTTGATTTTCTTGTTTGAAATGCAATTATATAAAAGAAATATGTTCCTTTATGAATATATATATATATATTTCGGCTTGTTTGTCATATCTTAGTTGTCCTGGTCCTTTCTCTACATGTTGTTGACACACACTCTATGTACGATCCCACATTAACAATATAATACTTTTTTTAACTCTGGGTAAAGTTGTCTAAAAGCCATTCTACTACGAACGACAAAATGTAGTGAAATACCTAAAGGAAGAAACGCCACTACAGTAGGTTTCGTTTATGATGAGCTCTTGGAATAAGACAAGACGATCACAGTAGATATTTATTGTCAATAACGATTTCTGCAAAGAATGATCGCTAGTAGATATAAGTTCGACAAACATGATCTCTATCACAAGGCTATGTTGTTTAGTTTTCAGTCGTATCTCCAATCCTCCTGTACTTTCCATTCAACCTCTGTAGAAGTCTCAAGGAAGCTGTGCAGAGACACACCATTATTAAGAAAATGAATATCTAATATGAAAAAGTCTACAAATGATTACATTGGGATAGCTTAATTCCTGATCCCACGGGGGGAGCGGGGGTAGTTATTCTTTTTAAAAACTGAATGTAATAATAATTCTTCATAATGAAAATACAAGTCCACACTCATTAAATTAACCTCTGGAAAGGATTAAATTGTTACGTTGGGATAATCTACCTCAGCATTCCTATTCACAGGATTTAACACCTTGGGAAAGTGATAAAATATGATCATATGAATCTTGAACTTGGATATGTCGCGCAATAGCCTTAGGGTGACACACGTATACTTTATTGCAAAATATTTGTAAAATCTGGTTCAAAATCTGACACTCCAGCGCTAAGGGCACTAGTAAAGACTTGTTGATCATTTATCAATATGGTCGGCGTTTGACAGAAACATTTTAACTGTCCGCAATAAACGATTTATTACCCCAGCTTCGCGGAAATTCGAAGTTCATTCAGACCAAATAGATCTGTAGAATATGCAGTGAAGGTCTCAGTGTAAACGAAGGTCGCTCATTGAAAAAATCAGAAAAAAATCAAAGTACTTGCACAAATAATTTTGAACGCGAGAGAATTATTCCTTAATCTGAGATACATAGAATCAATGCAATTCGACACTTAGTTTCCAGACACTGTTTAAATTGTATTTCTTTTCATTGAGTCAATGCATCCAAAATATAATTTTCAAGTTTAGATCATCGATACAGATTTTGACAACAATAAGTGGGTCTCAGTTTTTTCGTCGAATAACGTTTCACCGACACATTCAGCCGACAGCCGTTGCGGACGATTCGTCGAAATCATTTTTGCCGAAATGATGTTTCGCCGACTGGCTTTTCGCCGACTGACGTTTCGCCGAAAACCTTTTTTGTTGGAAAGATATTCTTATTTTGGTTTTTTTGTGAATCCCCATGTTTATTGTCTCAAAATATGAATAGTTCATATTGCAAAAAGTAAATAAATTAATAAACTTAAACATAAGTTGATTTAAAGTAAATTTTACGTTATTTTTTACATTTTACTTTGGACTTCTTTCGCTGACACGGATGTTGTTCTCTTTCATCCATTGACTATTTAAAGGTTAACAAATACGGCGTAGTTAATGATTGACAGTTATTTGATAAGTGAGCAAATAAAAATCTTTTGATATAACTTGTATAACTTATAGGAATGATAAGAAAATTGGCAGAAAATCGACGCCTGATGAAAAAGACTTTTGATAAGTTAGCAAATAAACTTTATTTTTTATCAGGCGTCGATTTTCAGCCAAATTTGTTATCATTCCTATAAGTTAGATTTAAAAAGTTTTATTTGCTCATTTATCAAATAACTGTCACTCATTAACTCCGTCGTATTGATGTCTTATCGATAAAAGTAAATAAAAAAACCTAGACTTTGAAACTGTTCCATTCTACTTACTTAATAATTAATGAAAAATTGTTTTTTGTATCTATAGACAGTAATGTTGGCTTTTTTTTCTTTCTAGCAAAGCCAAGAAAAAATTTAAGGACGATTTTAAAATATTTTAATTAATTAAGTTCTTAAAATAGGGTCCGCGTCGATGTCTGCTGGATTATTTCTAACCATTCGCAAAATGTTATTTTAAAATATTTGTTCTTCCAATTAAGACGTAAAATAAAATTATCTTTGAGAAATTCCATTGATTCGCTTTTTGTTTTTTTAAACGTTAAATGACCAATGAATGAAAGACAACAACATCCGTGTCAGCGAAAGAACACCAAATATTTTTTTTTAAATAACATACAATTTACTTTAAATCAACTTTTTGCAATAGGAACAATTCATAGTTTGAGACAATACACATGGAGATTCATAATTAAAATGAAATAAGAATATCCTTCCAACAAAAAGGTTTTCGACGAAACGTCAGTCAGCGAAAAGCCAAGTCGGCGAAACATCATTTCGGCAAAAATGTTTCCGACGAAGCGTCCGCATGAGGAAACGCCTGTCGGCTGACTGTGTGTCGGCGAAACGTTATTCGATGAAACGTCCGGCCAATAGATACGTCAAAGTAATTACTTAATTTATCTTATTTCAGCACAGGTCAAATGGTCGTTGCCAGATTGTGTTGCATATGCTTTTAAAATCAGCATTAAATTTCCTAGCTTATACCTTAGCCAAAACACTGACAATCTCCCTCGTTTTGGTAGAAAATACCTAATTATCAGATCATTCTATGAGTAATGCCCAAATCTGGGGTCAAAAAATATATTTAAAATTCATGTTTAAGTAGAATGTATTCATTAACATGGGTTCCATCATGCCAATAACCTCCATGATACCGTTCTTGTAAAGTCTTTTGGTTAGGAGGGGAAGAATATATTCACCTATTCATATATTTTAAGAACGAATCCATTAAGGTTGTTCTGCAAACTCCGGAATAGCTGGTAATCAGATAGAGCAAGGTTTAGAGAACAAGGAAAAGTGGAATTATCTCCCAGCCAACGTCTTCAATCTTTTTAGGTATGATCTTTCCTATATAGGGCCGTGCATTATCATGATGGAAGACCACACCTTTGCGATTGATCAAACCCAAAGCAGTTTTAAATCTGCTAACCGATGACAATAGATGTCTGCTGTCATCATACGATTGACTGATAACTCAAAGTGGACGACACCACCACAATCTCACTAGACACTTATCACACTTTCCTTGGATGAATGTCTATTTCGGGTTGTGCTTTAGCGTCCACTAAGCCATTATCCTCGTTGCATTATATTCCCTTTTTCTTTACCAGTCGCTAATGGCGAGATGCTTTTACGAGAAAGCAGAGAAGTGCAGATGTTCCCTTTTGCTTTATGTTTGGCTTCTGTCAAATCATGGGTCATCCATTTGCCAAGTTGAATCCTACATGTGTTGTTATCATTCAGGCATTATTCAATATATCAGATTTTGGATATTAGCTATGGGATCATCTGATATATAGATATGTATATATATTCCATATTGAAACCAAAATGTTCGAAGCTGACA
>VCCN01005310.1:1995773-2008280 GCA_006491835.1 Architeuthis dux | reverse complement strand
GTCATACATAAGGACTTCTTGATAACTTCGGTACATCGACATTGACACCAAGTAAGTTGTCACAATTCAAGAAGCGAATACTTATTTTAGCCCACAGTTCAACCTAACTTTCTGCCAACCATTCAATCACAGTTAACAATAAATTACCTTTCAGAATTTGCTGTGACAGTGTAAACATGGGGCTATAATGAGCGATAAATACTAGCATTTGAGGATCGGTTTAAAATGCGTTTGGGGATCTTGGCTGGCATATTTAAAACAAAGACAGAATCAGAGTCAGTTGCTTGAATAGATAGGCAAGTTTAAATGTCAAGGTGAACAATAAGGACAGAGAGACCTTTACTAGGTTTAACAAACAAAACAGCTTCTATTTCATGAAATATTAGTCTTTTGTCAGCCTCGTAATTAGGATTGTAGAGGATCCTTGGGTGGCAAACCATTCGTATCCACGTAAACATCGTTTCAAATATCCATAAATACGTTCGAACATATAAATATATTACACAGACACACATACACACACAGTGGAGAAGCCAACAAAGTGTAGGATAAAAGACTCCTGTCTACCATCGACCTTCGTTAGTTCAGTCGGTAGAGCAGCACCTGCGTATAAGATGGCTTCCAAGGTGGACGCGGGTTCGATCCCCGCACGGAGTTCGTTTCTTTATTCACATTTACGATTTAGGTTGCCCGTTTAGCAGTCGCTCACACCGACGCCGAACAAATATAGGCTCTCACTAATAAATGTCATTATAATTATCATATATATATATATATTAATCTAGAAAGCCTTGTAGCTTTAAACACTAATGATGTTGCTGAAAGAATATATATACGGGTATGATCAGACCAACAAACACACATTCTCCTTGTTTTTACTCTTGCCCTGCAGTTTGCTTCAGTGAGGTACGTTGCTTGGTAGACATTGAGTCTCCGTGCCACCCTGTCGGCTGCCTCTATTGCACATTGACAGTAGTTGATTCTACTGGAGATGGGGGTCCTTTTAAAGAGTTATTGTATCTCTTCTGTGGGACCCACTTTTCAGAAAGTCTGAAGTTTTGGGATCAGCGGTTCTTGAGATATCTAATAACAATACAAATAAAAGATTATATATAATTATTCATAGTTTTTAACCTAAATATTTCGAAGCTGTAGTTTCATACGACGGACGGACAATTATTTTACATGACAAGTATTGCAGGCTGTTTCACACACCATATCTAGAAAGGCGAGCCCTTCAGATGGACCAGTAAAATAAATAAACAAATAGTAGACGGATAACAGATAAAGAAAGAAGAAAACTTTCTAATTAATCAATCTTTAAATAATTAAATTGAAAATGTAATGCGTATATAAAAAAGTCTGCAGTGTATATAAAATGCGACTGTTAGGTCAGGAATTAGGATAAGGGCTATATTGACAAATGGTAAACAACATGACAAGCATAGATGAAATTCCAGATTGAATCCTGATTATGGAATGCTTGTACAAGAATTTGCAATAACACAATGTCGACCAATAAGCAAACGAAAATGACGTAATGTTTTAATGTCAAGAAAAGATTACGTGTTAAACATTTCCATACCGAGAGAGAGTCGGAGATCCGGGCCAGCTAAGGTAGCTAGGCCTTGTATCCGTGGCCCCGCCGCTCCCTCCACATGGGGCACAGTCAGTCGAATTCAATATTTCCAGAGCTACACCTCTTTTGGACGTGGAGTGTAGAAATATGAGACAAATGCAACTTACATAGTTTAAAAGAGAAACACAGTAGCAGCTATACGTCGTCTGTTTGTTTGACATTGTTTGACAACTCAAAATTCACAAATATATTGGATGAGAACATTAACCTACGAGGAATGTTGACAGGTTATAAACAGTACATTTTGTAGTATCACGTTTCTCAAAAGTACAGATTCCCGGAGCCTCCGAAGTGAGATAAACGAATTGGTTTTATAATTTCAATTGTCGTCTCTCCTATTCAATGAAACAGCTGAACCCACAACAATTCGTTCAGCCCAACTGATCAACCAATACCAGTCGACACGGTACGGGGTACCTCAGAACAGATCGTCACGCCCATCGAAGGTATACCTTTTATATTCATGGTAGCAGAGATGTACACACTTGAGTATGTTAACAACATTTGTTCAGGGTTCCCATCTATTCACAAATCACAAATTACGTAATTTAGTGCCGAGCCCTACTCGGCCACGAAACATATACGTGGGGGCTACGGTACTTTATAAGTTAATCAACATCATCATCAACAACTCCCATAACATAACACATAAAGGCTGGCTCCTTTGGAACGGGCACTGTCCTAGTGGATTAAAAGCACACACAATTTCTGTCGAAAAAACATTTTTTGTATTTTTTTCCAACTAGATTAATTAAAGTGCATATTAACCTTGAAGTGTTAATACCGTAATTCAGGTGATTGTTTCGTGTATATTTGTGTTGTGTCCTCATAACTTCTAATTATTGTCTAAATCGATTACGGATGGACACAAGGGCAAACATATTTTAGTGTCCGTAAAAAGCAACAGACAGTAAAAGCTCTTTCGGCACAATGTAAGGAGGCTGGTCCTGATATAAATGGTAAAGTTTCACACCCTCGCTCACTAGATATTAAATACGGAGCACAAATAAAAAGAAATAAGACATTGCGAGAAAAACAGAATTTGGATTAAACATTATTATCCGCTGTAATCATGATACATATTTTAAAATTAATAAGACGTGCAGTTGAACTGGTGTGTGTAAGCGGCCTAGTTAAATCTTTTGTTCCTTTGTGTGCATCCGTAGTCAATTTCGACAATGGTTAAAAGATATGTGGACACAAAACGAAAGAATGCATTTTTTAGCAAATGATGCTTATCCAATATTGGTTTATGACAATAATTTTCGTGAGTGTTTTGTGTCAGTTATTCTTTGAGGAGGGTACGCTACGGATAAGGTGATAAAGCCCAATATCGTATTAAATATATGTATGCTCCTCTTATCCGAATCTTAATCATTTATTTTCGTTCTTTTTTTAAAAGCCGATGATGTTTAGCTAATCATGGCCCAAACAAGCATGAATCTGTCAGTATATTTTTCTTGTGTTGTGAAGATGGAAACAAACTGTTCAAGTTTTACTTTCAAACACATATAAGTGAGTTGAGTACGAGCAGGTCATTCTCTATTTCATGAAACACATGTACGAGTGCTGACTTCAATGCACTCAGCGAGGAAGTTGTGTCAAAGCTCCAGAGGGGGAATTTGTCAGGAAATATTTTGGAAAATAGCTGAGCGACAGTTGGGGTATGCAATTGATTGTGTTCTTGCCAGAAGGATTTAACTTACCCACTTAAAAACACCAGTTCAACTGCATGTCTACTTAATTATTATTTTATTATACCCCTTTGGGCATCTTCACAGATCAGACTCTATGGAAAACCTCATCTGATATATTCCAAAAATGTCCTTGTAATCTCGTGTTTTTTTTCGATAATTTTAAAATTATCTAAATTATTTTAAAACATCTTTAACATGACCAGGCAACTTATTCCAAACATATATTACTCTATTAGAAAAAGATCTAATTGTTTAGTAGATTTAATCTTTGAAATCTGTCTGGTAAATAGATTTCAACTTCGAGGAGAGATATTAAAGAGTGTTGTACCATATTTAGAAATGCCAGTAATTATTTTGAAAGTCTCAATTAAATCACTCTTCTCTCTAGCAAAGTTGTTAAACCCAATGACACCAATCTTTCTTTATATACAAGATACTTTATTCCATTAATTAGTTTGGCTACTTTTCGTTGTACACTCTCTCGTTTTAAGATTAAATTCCAGTTCCCATGCCCAGCCACACTATTCTACATGAGGTCTAATCAATGTATTGTATATTCTACCAATAACGTATGCATCACCTGAGAGAATATTTCTAATCATCCAACCAATTTTCTGATTCGCTTTTGACACAATTGATGAAATATGATTATTAAAATTAAAGAAATTATTAAAAAAAACACCTAAATCACTTTCCTTACTATTTAATTTATATTTAAACTTAGTATTTTTGGAACCAACATATAGTACTTTGCACTTCTCTACATTACATTTTAATTTTCGAAGTTTCTCCCACTTTGACAAACTATTTAGATCGATTTGTACTATATCTTGCAATGGTTGTCCGACAAGTAATTTAACATCGTGCTCAAATAATTAAACAAATAATCTTATACTTTCTTGTAAAACGTTTATAAATATTTTAAATAACAGTGGTCCCATTATTGAACCCCGAGGAACACCAGGGGTTATATTATATGATTCAGAGTAGGCACTACCGACCTTTACTCACATAGTTCTGTTTTATTTTTCCTTTATGTTAATAGGCGATAATGTGACACAGTATCGAAAGCCTTGCTGAAGTCCAAATACAAAATACCAGTGCTATTGCCCTCTGTTAAGTATTCATTGATAATATCAATACTTTCCAACAGAGTTGACAATTGATTTACCTTGGACGATTACAAGTTATTTTCTTTTTCATAAAATCTATTATGTGATTCCTAATAAACCTTTCAAAAACTTTACATAAGATACATGTCAGAGAAACTGGTCTATAATTATTGGGCAAATGTATGGAACCTTTTTTTGGTATTGGAATTACTACTGCTGTTTTCCATATGTTTGGTATGTTTTCATCTTTTATACATTTATTAAGTAATATGGCTACTGCCTCGGTAAAACCATAATTTGTTGACAAACACTTTAAATCTTAGGATGCATTTCGTCTGGTCCTATACTTTTGCTAACATCTAACTTTGACACCAATAATCTTACATTTTAAACTGATATTGTTAAATCATTCATAGTGTTATTTATCTCTCTTTTATAACGGTTTATAGGCAGTGGACCAAACGCCTCTAAGGTGTGAACATACTTAAATAGTGGTTTGCGGTTGTTAACAATCTTTTGTTTATGTTTCAATTTTTCTTCAAATTCTACTTTCTATATACACGGCTTAACTTCTAAAGCTCTATAAGTTTTGTCTTTTTCTTTTCTTGTGCAAGCCTATCGACTACTGTCAGAAACATGGTTTTGCATCAATCGACTGGCCATTATGCTAAGATGTATTACGTATGCGGCAAACGTGGTGACCTTTAGTAGTTGGGGAATTATGGTGTTTTTCTGAAGTCATCTTTGCTTATACGTAGGTATGAACACAATGAACAAAAATGGAAAATATTTCAAACGTGTATGCGACACCTGGTTTGAAAATATATGGTAGACATTGCAGTACACATATATTTTAGTGGAAAAAATAAACAAGATGAAAATGCACGACAACTCCTGTCGTCTGCAGCTCTCATAATCTGAAATAGCGGTCAATTTACATAAACGAAATACAGAATAAAATATATGAAAAATACAGCCGGCAAATATTTTTTTATCATTTCGATATATTTAATTATTCATCCTTGTTATAATATTTTCATATAAGTTTCAGTCAAACCACGATATAGAAACAATAAAAAATATACATTTCAAAAATTTCAAAAATATCGGAATAAATCGATAAAAATGATGAAAAATCTTTTTTTTTTAAATATTGAGTGAAAAGTCCGAATTGTAATTAATCGAATAAAACTAAAGAATTTCCGAAAGACATTATTTTACTTAATTGTATTGTTTTTTAATCTCAAAGTAAGAGTTCCGTTTCAGCAGTTCCTGGATATTATTCTAAAAAAGGTGAACATAATTCAAGGTGGGGTAGGAATCATATGAAAACATTCTTCTTCTCCGAAATTCGGAATGGAAAATTAAGTTTTAAAAATTCGTCCTTTAATAAATAAGTATCGAAAATGTTATTAAAATCGAATAATATGTTGATTTTGCCCGATTTTTAAATTTCTCACGTGTGCATTTCACGCTGAAATGTTCGTCCATTTTGTTCGTATGTACTTATACGGATGTAAAATACAGTTGCTAAACACAACTTACATACAACGTTATTTTACATCTGTATAAGCAAGAGTTTCCTCATTCTCAGTGAATCTCGGGAACAGAAAAAGATTTTCTGAATATGTTTTTGCTAAACAATAGAACATCAAAACATTCATTGTATGAGCGAGGGAGCATTATATCTTCGCCTTTAGTGAGGATTTGTTACTAGTTAATAGTTTTACTCTATCTCATCATGAACGACGAGTCCCTTAAGTGTGGGATAAGAATTCAAATCTTGTCTGAAGCTCCTTTTTTAATTGCTGATTTCGTACTGTTTGCTCTGGTGGCCGAAACGTTTATCAGCCAAGAGTGTTGTGATACAAAGTCTCAGTAATAAGATTACTTAAGGTAAGTAGCAGTAGTGGTCATTGTAATAAGGTCATCATCATCATTATTATCATCATCAGCCAGTATAAGCCCACTGCTGGACAAAGGCCTTTCCCATCTCCTTCCATGACGACCTCGATTTCGCCGATATTTGCCATGTCTTACTGGCAAACCTTTCTATCTCATCCCTCCGCCTTGTATCTGATCTTTTCCTAATGCGTTTACTGTTCCATGAGCACCAATCGGTTAAACCTGTGGTTCATCTGTTGTCATTTCCTCTTGCTAAGTGTCTAGCCCATCTACATTCTTGTCGCTTAATTGTATAATATCTTTCACTCTGGTCCTCCCTTTGATCCATGTTGATCGTGTTCTATCCCTTAGAGTTATCCCTAGCATTGCTTTTTCCATGTCCCTCTATGAGATACTATGTTGGTTTTCAGTTCGTTTTGTTAATTTCCAAGTTTCGCATCCGTATGCCATAGGTGGTATTATGCAGTCATTGTATACTTTACGCTTTACGCATATTGGCAAAGTGCTCTTCAGTATGTCTCTATTCACACCGAATGCTTTCCAACCTATCGGTATACGTCGTTTTGTTAATGTCCATGTTTCGAATCCGTAAGATAATCAGTGTTAGATAAACTGTCTCACTTTGAAGCACAATCTATTATTTATTTAAACGATTCGATCTTGTCAATGTGCTTTACGTTTTTAGTTGTCTATAATCATTTTCGTAATTACTCCTTTATTGTGTATACTGTTAACTGGTGGATTTGTTATCGAAGGAAATTCTAATGTTTCCTTTCTGATTTCTATCTAAATTTCTGAGACACGCCATTCAATCACTTTTGTACGGTAGCATCCTTGTCCATGTTGTCCTGCGGGTAAATACATCTCGTTGCCTGGAGTAGAAAGTCCAATCCTTGGGCTACGCATTGTGGAAAAACGTCGGCTCCGTTGAGAAGCAGCATGGCGCCCAATGGGTAAACACATTGACAGGAAGAAGTTGCGATTTGAAAAGATGCTCCATGAAGAAAAGGCAGCAAGGAATGAGAAAACATTAAAAAATCGACGGAAGCGTTCCGAGCAAAATTTCCCAAATGTGACATATTCCACGGAATAGCCAGAGGTGAAATCAGCCGAAACCTTGAAATAAAAACAGCATAAAACAGGTCTGGTTAGTCACTCGATAGAAACCGTTACGCGACCAACGTCCTTTGGCAGCCTGCTGAAAGAAATTGGGAAAAGGGGTGATCAATGAATAAGTTACTTCTCTCGCCGTTTGTAGGGCAGTGATCATTAAAAAGTCTGAATTAGAAACAAATGCAGCCGGACGCAAACTAAGGAACCAATTTAGCATAAACTTACATTGTAAATTGAAGCCCCCACTAAAAACATATTTAGGTGTGTAGGGGATGGGTAAAAAAAAGACATCTATCCCTCTAGCTCCATTGGTGCGGCTTGTATGTGTGATGCATACATACATAGCCAGCCAGTCAGCGAGCCAGACGTAACAACTTAAAAACTAGAGAAACATGTTGACAGTTTTGCTAATATAGATGATACTCCGGAAAGTCATTAAATAGTGTTTCCTTTATTTTTGATGAAATATCTTCAATCGTAACTCATCATGATGGCACTATTTGATGAGGCAGAAAATCCCGAGAAAGTGTTAATTCAGAGAAAGTATAACAAGAAAACACAGACTAAACTCATAACGCGTTTAAGATTTGATAGACTTTGCTGAATTCACCCATTTCCGGCATAAGGCTACACTTATAGAGCACTTACCGAAGAACGTCACTATCGTTTTATGCAATGCTTCACTTCACAGAAGTAAAATAAAAACATATCTTAACACGTAACTCATGCCGATGATACTATTTGATCTGGTTATTCCCTGGAACCATAAGAGTTCAAAGGTTGAACTCCTATGGACTCACATATAGTAAAATATTGCTATCATGCTATAGCGCTGCCAGGCCGATATATCGGATTCGATAACATAGCCAAAAACACTACGCGGGAAATATATCGGCCTAAAAAGGCCAGCCGGACCAGCTTAAAAACTGAAGAAACCTTTGGTGACATTTTGGTTGATGGTAGTGTTTTTGTTATATGGTCAAAAAGACCATAGAGCTAAACGGGTTAACCAATATTTCAGGAATCCTCTTGGTATCAACAAAAATGTTCAAGTTAAAAATAAACAGTACAATGATTTACTGATACCTAATAATTTCAATGCTACCTAAGACAAGGTTAAATGATGTTAGAATGCAGATAAGGAGATTCGAATAGTCTTTTTGGAAATGTTACATGACATGACAGTTATTTTAATACTGACGAAAACAACGGAATACTCTTATGTATCCATGCAAATTTGGTTGAACTCTTATGGACTCAAATAGTGTTACTCACTTAGCGACTCAAATGTGGTTAATCTCTTAACGACTCAAATATTGTCGACTTAAATATAGTTAATAACCTACTCTTCGACTCAAATGTGGTTAATCTCTTATTGACTCAAATATAGTTAGTGTCTTACTTATCGACTCAAATATGTTTAATTTTTGTCAAACTCCGATCCAAGTTGGAGTCGACTTTATTTCCTACCCGTAATATAACCAAGAACTAATTCGAGGGAGTAAACTCTTCACTGCTTGTCTTTCACGACAAGCTAAACCAAACTGATAAAAGTCATGTTCAACGATAAAGTCCCCCAAAAGATCATAAAGATAGAGAGAGAAGCTCTAGAAGAGGTTGGCGACTATATCTATCTAGGGTGGGTAATAAAGTTAGAGAAAGACCATGAAACCGAAATAAAACGACGTATAACGATAGGTTGGAAAGCATTCGGTCTGAATAGAGACATACTGAAGAGCACCTTGCCAATGTGCGTAAAGCGTAACGTATACAATGAATGCACAATACCAGCTATGACATACGGATGCGAAACTTGGAAATTAATAAAACGAACTGAGAACCAACTTAGAATCGCACAGAGAGCCATGGAAATAGCAATGCTAGGCATAACTCTAAGAGATAGAAAAAGATCAGAGGGAGGACTCGAGTGAAAGGTGTTATACAAATAAGGAAGCAACACACATGGAGGTGGGCTGAACAACTAGCAAGAAGAGGTGGCAATAGATGGAGCAAAAGACGAACCGATTGGTGCCCATGGGACAGTAAACGCAGTAAGAAATGACCAGACACTAGATGGAGAGATGAGATAGAAAGGTTTGCCGGTAATACATGGCAGAGGTTAGCACACTCGTGGTCGTCATGGAAGGGGATGGGAAAGGCCTTTGTCCAGCAGTGGTCATTGTGAGGCTGATGATGATAATATATAAAATGTAATTTTCCCTACGGTGATTTGAAATCACGACCAGGTGATTGGCAGCCGGGTCTTTTACAAACTGAGCTAGACCGACAGATGCTGTATATTTACGAATGTATTTATTATACATACAATACAAAAGTTACCGTAATCATCTTGTGGAGTTTGACCCTACAGCAGCCCTGCTTGTTTACTTATTGTGGCGAAGAGTTGGAAATGGACTTGCCCAGAGGAGGTGGCCTGCTGTCTATCTTGTGGGGCTCCTGGGTATGTTGGGCGTTAGCAACCCGGGTGTGGCGAACTGTTGGTTATAAAATGCCAGGCGGCGACGGTTCGTCAGTTCGTTTTTTGTTCGCCACCCGAACCCACGTTGGAGTGTACTTGTACTGTGAATTACGTTGTAGCGGTTCGGAGTTCGTGTCAGTGGTGATAGCTTACCGCTGATAAGCGAGGAAGTGTCCCTTGAAAGAATCGTTCCGGTGTTGCGACATTGACATGCCGTTTGACTTACTGCATCGAACTGTGTCGGTGTTTTTTCCCATCCCCCTTGGAAACTACACTTATTGACCCAATTATGTTAAATATCGTACTAATCGACTCAAGTATGGTTAATCTTATAGACATGTATGGTTTTAAAGAAACTCCATAGACGGCAGTTTTCTCTATGTGAATTCAATAAATTTCAATTTCCGCTTATTTTTTCTTTTCGCCTTAAATTTAAAAACACTATGTTAAACCCTGTTCTCTAAGGAAAAAACATATGGCAATTTTTCGTAAAAAATAGATATCTTTGTCTCTATCTCTATGTGTGTACGCGTTTTTATATATTGAGTTATTATAACTATGTAAAGGTAGGTCTCAAACTGACTGGAGAAAACGGAGACATTTGAGTATACAAGACGACAAGAGGTGTCACATCTAGTGTATCGCAGACAGTTTTGCTCACGAGTCAACGAAAGTTTTCTCACTACTTACGTTTCTGAAATAACACACTTCGCTTAGGAAAAACACAACAACACATATAACCTCGTCAGTACCTGAAAACATCTGGGTGCCTTACTGTGGAGTATTGGTTGCCAGACTAGTCTCGCAGATTATTACTGGGATCTACCGTAAGATCGCCCATGGGCGGTTATTTTAGGTGGGCGTTTATTTGGGGGTCAAGCTTTCGTAGATGAAAAATTTGAAAGCATCTATGTTTTAGTGCACATTAGTATAAACAAACTGGACAACTTGAATAATCATATAGTAATTAAGACATCAAATCCGAAAAATCTGTCAATTAGTTGTATAAATAAAAAGTTGTTTCAAAGAAATTAAACCGCTCGATACTTCTTGACTATTGCTGAATGGGTTTGAAAACAAACAAGTTATATTATTTATTTATTACAAATATTAAATTATGTTTTGTGTTTATAGTATATAGACTGTATTTAGTGTATATGTTCGGCTTTCGTAGCAACTTAAAAAAAAAACACCGTCCAAAGAAGTACCAATTAAAACCAGTTACAGTTTGATGTGATGTGAATAAAAACAAGTGAGTCGTAATTTTTATTGTTTTATTATGCTCAATTTAGCGGTTGTGATGGCCTTTGAATAATAACTCTGGACTATTATTTTGGTCCACTTTCTCCACCCACATTTGGCTGTTTTTTCCGTTTTACCGCCCTGGGCGATCTTACGGTGGATCCCGGTACTAGTTTCAAAAGTTCGAAACTCGTTATGGTTTTTTTACTGTACTCAGCTAAACTTATGAAATCTTATGCAACTTGCCGGAGCTAGTCATTTCAATCCTCACTCACTGCCCCAAATGTGTGGCTTCGCCTAGTAAATACCTGCTTACTCTGCCGTGGAGTAGTCGTTACCTGTGTGCCGCACTAAGCTAAACTTATAATAACCATAGTAGTGAATTCGTTCCTCGCTGGGTGCTTCACATTTGTTATCTTGTGCTATATTCACAATTGTGGCCCTTTGCTGTACGAAGTTAAATTTAATAAATATTTGGACGCCGTGCTATGGAGTAATGGCGAGAATTCTCGAGACTTAATAAAGTTGTATTGAATTCGTCCATCACTGGGTGCTACACAGTTGTGGCCTTGTGCCATACTCAGCTAAACTTAGTAAGTATCTGGGCGCCTCGCTATGAAGCAGTGGTGAGACAAATAGTCTCTCAGCATACTAGTATTGTATTGAATTCGTTCCTCTCTGAGTGTTTTACACACGATAAACCTGATAAATAACAATACCATAAAACATCTGTTTCTATCAATATATTTCTGTTATAGAAAGATATCACAATTAGGAAATTAAATGATGGAAGTATCCGCCTTTGCTTTGATGTGAGATCAAAGTTACAATTTCCTTTGATGCGTGATGACTGTCTATTAGATCAGCCAACGTAGCTATTCATCTTGAATACTGATAAAAACAAACTTCAAATGATGCTACGTTGAAAATGTTTTTTCTTTCAATGGTTTCAAAATCCCTTGCTTTGTCCAAACCAATTTGCTAGTTTGCTTCGTCCAAAACATTTTCAGAGTTTACAAAATGAAATTGATCTGTAGTAACAAAGTGGTTATCAGCTTTGGTAGATGAAGCGAATTCATGTATGAAATATTCACTTCAGATTTTCTCAGGGCATTTGACAATGACAACTCAATGTTTATCTTCTATTATAAAAGAGTTCAAAGGGCAAATAAGTGAAAGAACATCAGAAAGCGAGGGTATATTTAGTCTCTGTTTTAAACAGCATGGTATCTTTCATCTAATTGTATCTCTCTATCTAGATGTTAGTGAGAAATAGTGTGACGGTTACCAATGCTGAAAACGGAATCAGCGAACGAAATC
>VCCN01005310.1:1908273-1919150 GCA_006491835.1 Architeuthis dux | reverse complement strand
TATGTTATTTTGAAATAAGTTATTATTAAGGTATTACTTTTTACTTTAAAAATCATTTTTCAGTAAAAACGATTCGTAATAACTTAATGGAAAATATTATTAACTTACTTTAGTGGAATGGACATCTTGAGAGGTCGTTTGCTGACTGGCAGTGTCGACTTCAATCTGAACCGGAAGTGAAGCCCTTTAAGTGAAAACTTCCGGAACGGAAAGTCAGGCTTCAGTCAGGGTGTAGTTTCGTTGTAAATTGAATCGCCCTGTAAAACCTTTAAAAGCACACGTCTTATGTCCTCTGCCGTGAAAAGATGTACATCTATGCAAAGTTTTAGCTTCCCACATGCAATATTGTGGCCTACAAAGTGGAAGAGACAAACAGACAGACATACGGATTTTACATTTTATATAAAGATATATAATATATACAGTTTCTGTCATAAGTATTTGAACAGACAACCATTTTGATTCTATTCCCCTGGTTTTGAGAGTTAAAAACAGGAACATTACGCAAGAAGAACCACATTTTTTGCAATCAACATAACAAGGCATGCATTTAGTCATGTTCTGTGCTTCTCGATGCTAAATTTCTCGAAAATGTTTTTTTTAATAGAATTACATTGTAAAATGAAAAAAGTCAAGTTTAAAATCTTGTTCAGAACTTTTTAAGGAGTGAGCTCACATTGCTATATGGAAGAGTTTGGTAACTAGTAAGTAAACTTCGACACACACCCCCGCTCAAAATCCATAATGGCCCCTGCAATCTCAAAAAATAAAAGCAGATTGTGTGCTTGTTCAAATAATTATGAGCAATACTTTTTCTTATGTATAAATTATCATTGATAAAAAAGTATTGCTCATAATTATTTGAACACGCACAACATTTGTTTTTATTCCTTGAGATTGCAAAAGATGTTATCCTTCTTGCGTAATGTTCCTGTTTTAACTCTCAAATCCAAGTTATTAGAAGCAAAATGTCTGTGAGATCAAATACTTATGACAGGTATTGTATATTGGCGCCCAAATATATACATCTTCGGAGTATAAAAGCACAGATCTATCTTATGTAAGTATCATGGGATTTGGAAGTAATTGACTGGTTGTTAGAAGAAAACGTACATCGAGATTTACTCAATAAGCCTAAATCTTATTTTTACTTACAGTAATTGGAATCCTTGTATGATCAAACATTTCGTATTAACTAGAATATTTCTTTGCATCAATCATCAACCGCCTTCTTGCGTGTAAGTAAATCGATAAATTCAATCAGCCAAGACTGCTCAGATACAGTTTTTAAGTATTTAATGAAGTCCATTTACGAATACGAAGTTAATCAGAAATGCGAAAATAAGTAAAGCAAAAAGACATAATGACATAATATGATTATAAAGGAATAAAAAAAAAACTTTGATGAAAGAAATAACAGCAAGGACAGAACAAAGAAATGTGAGGGGTATCGATGTCCATGGGATAATTATTTTTAAAATTTCTTCTTGTTTCATTGTCCTACGCTTTTTATGCCATGCTTAGGTTTATTAAGATGATTTCTGGTTAAGTAACATGTCTGACTGTTTTCTAAAACTCTACGTCTAGGTATTTCCTCTCGTTGATCTTACTAAAACGAGACTTTAACACTTTTTTCCAAAGATTTAGTTGGACTAAAAATGTACTAGTTGATAAATACAACTATTAACCGATTTCTAGTGACGGGAGACATCATACATCTGATGAATGGTGAAGAATATATCGATGGAAACGCTGTGACAAAAGCAATAACGTGGACGAAAATAGTTCAAGAAATATATGGAATAAAATATCATATTAGAAAGCGTCGACCAAAACAGTCACCAAAATTGTCAACGTAGGTTTCTTCAGTTTTTAGGTTGGTCTGGCTGACTGGCTGGTTGGCTGGCTGGCTATCTATGTATGTATCACGCGTACAGGTTGCACTAATGGAGCTGGAGGTCTAAACATTTAAATATTTACTCCTTATTATGTTAAGAAAAATAGTGTTTTGAAATTTCCACCTGAATAGGTTTTCAGTGGGGGTCAATAATTGGGGTCAATTTGTAATGTAAATTAGTTGTTTGTGTCCGGCAGCATTCACGCTTGTTTTTTGAGAATTCAGACTTTTTTAATGATCATTGTCCAACAAAATGCGAGAGAATCAACTTATTCAATGATCACCCATTTTTTTCAAATGTTTTATCACCACCAACACGGCATGCTGCCAAAATACATTGGTCGCATGACGGTTTCTATTTAATGACTGCATGTTTTCTTTTCTTTTTTTTTCTTCCTATTTTTTTGAATTTCTCAGTTTCTCTTGGTAGAATTTCACGTTGCACATAAAGCTCTATACGAGATGCTAATCAAAAGTACGGGGTATTTGAACAGATTTATCCATCTGTTCACCTATCAAATGACCTTGCGTTTCTCGTGTCTTACCGGATAATTCATCCATCTCTCGAAATCACTCCGTCAGAAATTTAAAAAAACTCTTTTTATCATTTTGTTTTCTATGGGGAAGCTATTTCGTGCCTTAAGTTCCCGGAAATGTTGGGTAGCATCTCGTTCGTAGCGTTCATTATATCTACAGATCTGTAGATAGATAGATAGATAGATAGATGCGATCTATTATGCAGCTAACTATTATATAAATCTTGATAAATCCATGCATGATTTTTATATTTGTGTGTGGGTGCATACGTGGGTGTGTATGTGTCTGTCTGTGACTGTATGTGTGTGAATGTGCGCGCACATATATATATATATATAGATAGATAGATAGATAGATAGATACGTGTATGTATATGGAGATTTGTAGAATCTAGTATGCGGCTAACAAGTATATCAAACTTAGTTGATAAATCCATGCATAATTCGAGCGTGCGTGTGTGTGTGTGTGTGTGTGTGTGTGTGTGTGTGTGTGTGTTAGTGAACTTTCACGCATGTACATATTGTTATTTCTATTACTTTCCATGGCGTCTTTTTATGTAGATCAGAATTTGCCGGAAATTTCCTCGTTATGATTGCACAGTCAGAATGTTTGCTTGCCCATAAACTTCGATCCTTTCATTCACCCTAGGGTGACTCCATCTGTGTACTTCTAATATGAACAATCCTCACGATATATTGGAAAACATTTCGATTCTTGGAAGAAGATACAAGATGAAAGGCCAGGAAATAACAAGGCGTTTTCTCTATGTTGCGATTGGTGCAAAGAATCAATTTTCGTTCTTTCCTTCTACCCACGCTTCGTTGTCTTAGAGGATTATGATCGTCGACAGATCCGATAATTACGTGAACACTTTCCAAGCGTTTTATAGTCTGGCACAAGGAGGAAATAACAGAGTACCAGGTGAGGATCAAACTCAGTGTCAGTGGTTTGCAAAGTGTCAGTGGTTTGCAAAGCTAGATTCCTAATCACTATACAACTATGAGCGTGTATGCGTTTGCATAGGGTATAAGGAAAGCGTACCGTCTCTTAAGAGACAACTCCCAATGGAGTATGGAACCCTGTTGCATGGGTCAGCTTAGTGATCCTTACAAGTTTCAAGTCTGGTCGAGACCAGGCGTTTATTCTTACAAGTTTTTATGACCACCCTTGGCAGGATGCAAGTCCACCGAAAGGATAATCCCACCCTAATCACACAGCTTAGAGTGTACTCAATTGACTGCTGAGTGCACAGGGAAAGTTTTCCTAATGAAGAGTTTATTCGCTCATACCGGGAATCGAACCCAGGACCTTCTGCATATTACGGTATATTGGTCAAAATGCAACTGCAGTGGGTATCAGACTCGTTCGCAGAGACTAGCTTGTTAACTACTGCATTACATGTATGGGGGTTGATATTTATTAAGTTTAGCCTGGTCTCGCACAAGGCAACAATAATGGCACACACAGTAAGGAAGAAAATAACTGGCAATGATTTATATATTTGTGGACTACAGTGGCCTTGGGCTAGACTAAGTTGGCTTAGTAACTATCTACCTGCACATACATGAGCAATTATACATCTGATACGATACATTCTTTGGTGGAAGAATGTATCGGGCCGAAACCTTGTGTTTAAAGCAACAAATATGATGACTATTGTCTGAAAATATTTAGAATTCTGGAATTTTGTAGCTAAATGAAAATATTTAGAGACTAATTCAATTAGAATACGAAAATTGAATATAAAGAAGGTTCCAATAATAACAATGAGTTTTTAATAAGCAACGTAATATTAACAGAACTCTTACCCTTTAAACACTGCCAAAGTGTTCAAAGGGTAATAGTTCTGTTAATATTGTGAACGTTATTATGAAATTTGCAAATGCACAACAACTGAACAGAATAAAGTGTAGAGCATTTTTTTTCTTCTTCATGGCAAGATATCCACGTGTGTGTGTGTGTGTGTGCGTGCGTGCGTGCGCGTGTGTGTATGTGAAAAGGGGTAGCAGTAGCAGGTAAGTAGAACTAAGTAGAAAAGACATTTGATTGAGACAGCGTGTAAAAAGCAAATTGTGTTGTAAGCCTGGGAAATGTGCTCGAAACGGTTGATTGACGTTGCTGAGTTGAAAAGCCATTTAGTAGAAATTTAAAACCATCGTGAACTAAAGTAAAATATGCGAAAATGAGTAAATCAATCTGAATACATGCTCTTTCTCACTGTTCTGATTGGTTAAAAGAATGTATTAGAAACTATCAACCGAAACTGTCACCAGAACTGTAAACCTAGATTTCTTCAGTTTTTAAGTTGGTCTTCCCTGACTGGCTATGTATGCATATAATACATGTATGTATGTATGTATGTATGTATCACCCGTACAGGCCGCACCAATGGAGCTAGAGGACTAAAATTTTAAACCTTTATTCCTTATTATGTTTTTATGTTGTTTTTTTTTAAATCCCCTCCTAAATAGGTTTTTAGTGTCGGTTTCAATTTGCAATGTATGTTTATGCTAAATTGGTCCCTTAGTCTGAATCAGGCAGCATTCCCGCTTTTTAAAAAACATTAGGACTTTTTTTTAGTGATCACTGCCCAACAAAAAAGGCGAGCGAACTAACTTATTCATTTGTCACCACTTTTTTCCAACATTTTAATTGATCACCCTCAACACGGTATATTGCCCAGAGACATTGGTCGCATGACGGTTTCTATTGAGTGGCTAACCAGACCTGTTTATTTAAGTTTTGGTTTGGTAGAAAAAAATCATTGACGGAATTGAAATTCTTATCAGCAGGTGGTCCAACTTTTGCACAGAATTTACGCTCGAACTAAAGACAGCGTACGCTACACGATAATAGAAATACATCGCATCACATAATCACTAACAATTGCTTCCAAAACTAGCTTTCTAATACTTCAGTAACGGAAGCTTTGCACGTATGTTGCTATTTACTAAGCCCAGTCTGGTATGGCACATGGCCTCACTCACAAAGCTCTTCTGAGGATTGAACTCAGTTGCAGCGATTTTCGAGACTACCTAACTAACCATTGTATTACGACAGTATGTGCGTGTGCGCTTATATAATAGTTATACATAATTAAGTTGCTTAGCTTAGTCTGACACAAGGCCATACTAATGGAGCGCTAACTGTGTTGGAAAACTAGCTTGCTAATCACTACACCAGGAAATGAGCTGTTTTAATTTGGTGTAGATATTTACGACTATGGTCCTCATCAATGTTTAGGTAGATATTTATTAAGCCAACTTAGTCTGGCACAAGGCCACACTAGTCGGGCACGTACTAGCGATCAAACACGTTAACAATAGTCTACGAGACTAGCCTGTTACTACATCACAACAGGAGCACTTCTTCGATGCGCAATGCTGGAATAATTATTCCACAGATTTGCTCCACTAGGTATTAATAAACTTAGTTTAGAACAAAAAGCTCCCATTAGTTTTTAAAAAAATGGATTACAGCCAATTCGTCCTCCCGATTGTCAACTATGGAGCTGAAACATGGAACTTAACAAAACGATTGGCTCTCAAACTAAGAACCCTGCAACGTGCACAGGAAAGGATCATGCTCAGCATCACATGGAGAGATCACTAGACAGCACATCATATTAGAGAACAAACAAGGGTCAGAAATATCATGGAAACTATTATAAAACTAAAATGGCAGTGGACTGGTCATGTTGCAAGAATGTCAGACAACCGCTGGACATCACGACTCACAACGTGGATCCCCAGAAATCATATGCGAAACTGAGACCGACAAAATATAAGATGGCGAGACGATTTAGACAAGTTCAGAAAGTATTGGCTCCGAGACGCCCATGATAGAGAGGTTTGGCGAATCTTGGAGAAGGTCTATGTCCAACGACGGACGTTAAAAGACTGATGATGCTGATGATGATGATTGGTAGAGCTCAAAGTCACAAATATAGGACACCGAGTGAAGATTGAATTTACTACAGTAGTAACGGTCTGCGAGGTTAGTTTGCTAACCAGTGCTTGATTGCTCCACGGCGAGGAGCCATCAAATTGGTATTTAATGCACACAAGCGTGTGCCCCTAAGTGAGGATCAAAATCGCTACGCTATTAACGGTTTGCTTAGCTAGCTTGCTAACCAATGATCCGCGGCGAGTCGCCCCAAAGTCTAAATTAGTATTGTCTTCTGCCTTAGCTGAGCTTATGCTAACGCGTGGCCACCAGTGTTGGACACTCAGTGAGGATGGAACACACTACAATAGTGATACTTAATGAGTCTATTTCGCTAGCCATTGGTCCATGGCAAGGCGATCAGCATCTATATTGGTATTTAATAAACTTAACCTAGCTTGACACAGGGATACAAGTTTAGGGCACTCAGTGGGGATCAGGGTAACTACAGTCGTAATGGACTGCGAAACTACCTTACTAACAATTACTCCACGGCATGAAGTCCAACATCTAAATTGGTATTGTCTTCTGTAAACGTTTAACTTAGTCTGACACAAGGCCAATGATGTAGGACACTCAGTGCAATATCAAACCCACTACAATCCTAATGGTCTGAAATACTAACTTTCTAACCATTACTCCACAGCGATGCGCTCCGCAAAATTATGTATTGGTTACAATGCAACTCCACATTTACCAAAAATGCAGGAGTAGATAATATATTCATATCTTTGCATTTGCTGTGATAGTGTATACGCCAGTTGCTAAGTAAATATATTCGGCTAAGTTTATTTGTCCAAGCCTGTACTTTTAAGTTATATATATACAGCGGAAAATGTACTAAGATTTGTGACCTCGCAGAGCGATATATTGCCCACATTCTTCTTACAGGCAACGCAGAGGCGCATTGTAACATCAAATCAATTATTTGTGTACAGTCTAAGGATAGTAAAGATCATTTGGCCTGGATTGCTTTGCTCCTTGAATCATAAATATGACAAAGCAAATGATCGAAATACCTAACGAAATTTACTTCAAAGCAAAACAATGCCTCCATCTAATCATGCAGTGGTTTCTATTTACCGTCGTCGAGACGCCTAGCTGTCAACGAACAGGGCCCAGGCTTTCCTCCAAACAACCATACAATATTTGACCAATCGGACTTTAAACAATAAAGTAAAGTATTTCACAATTGGGAATATTCCACAGAAACAATCGTGTGGACGTAGTAGAGAGCACACCACGTGATCTAATCAACCACTCACTGATGTAAGACACACAATCAGAACGTAATTTTGCTGAGCAACCTGTTTACCAAGCGACCTGGCCTAAACGGGCAGACAACCAAAGGTCGCCTCTCTATACACACGTGTTCACCTTTCGCGCGCACAATACGCAATATACATGAACTTATGAACTCATCCTCTATCAGCGGACACTTACATACAAACAATAAGCATTTCTACTTTCCTTAAAACTCTCACTTTATTAGTATTCTGTATGGAAATTGAACTGTATCAATAACTATTTCGTTCCAATCAAACTTTCCTAGTAACGCTAACACAGCTCTCGCTCAAATATCTTTTGTATCTGTTAGTTTCAATAAATCTCTCTTTATTATTCGCATGTTACATACAAGCCATTCGTTTTTCATTTATACCAGAGCTCTGACGTTCACTTTCTTCCTTCAACACTCTATCAATTCGTCATAACAACGTTCCCCTTTTTTTACCTACATAGGTCATGTAGGTTACAATGGAGCTATCATAGTTAAACTTACAACTTTATCCAGTGACTTAGTGGACATTAGGTCAAATTCTAATTATTGAGTCAGAATAGATAACCATGACTATGACTACTATGCCACTACACTATATTTGTTTTTTTAAAGAATTCTGCAATAAAGGTTTCCGATCGCTGACACAAAGTACTCATGAGTATATAGGGACGGATACGAAGTCTGTCCAGAAAGTATCCAATCATGTAATATTAACGAAACAATAACCTAGCCAGGGTCATGGCTCCTTAGTTCCCTTCAAAGTACTCCATTTGAGACCTTACACACTTCCTGGGCCATTTGCACTTTTCAAAACAGTCTGCAAAGTCCTCTTTTGGGATCGACATCAGCTGCCTCGTTGCGTTCTCTTTAATCTCGTCTACGTTCTGAAATTTCTCTTTTAACGGCAACGTTAGATTTGTAAAAAGCCAGTTGTCCCGGGACACATCTGGACTGTAGGTGGGGGCTGTCAGACCTGGCTGAAGCGATATTCTGAAGAAAAGATACCCGCACTAGACATCGAAATGGGCATTGTGTGTGCAATATTCACACAGTACACAAGCTCAATCAATGGCATCTCACTATCGACTGAGTAACCCACAAGAGATTTCCTGTTCACGCATGCGCAGTAAATTGCCCTTTGCCAATTTATTTCAAGGCCGCGTAACTGGCTCTGGAGATATTCAAAATAGCTTGCTCTTTTCCGGACCGACCTCGTAGATAGATAATACAAAGCTATGTCAAATACTCTCTCTGTTTCATACAATAGTTGATGTGCATTAGCCATAGCCATGGTTTGCCGAGTGTTCAATCGAAGTTGTTTTGCTCTATTTCCTTCACATGGTGTAGATTTCCCCATAGTCAGTGGCAGCAAACAGGGAGATCTACCTACTGGCACTTAACATTATCACCGGTAAAGAGAAAAAATAAATGGCATGAGATGAGAATTAAATAGAAATATCGACTCCTAGCAACGCAAGAGCATAAGGAATTAGGAAGAGAGGAAGAAAAACAATGTGTTGATACACACGAACCAGATATCGATCAACAGAGAATTAATTGCCTCACACCCCTCACAAGAGAGAACACATTTCCTATTTCCTCTGTCGTTCAGGTTACATTTTTCTTCGATGATTGTATTATTTATCATTATTCTCTATGGTGTAAAAAAAATCGACATTTTATCTGTAACAAACGAATATTCAAACTAGTGTCATTGTCTTGATTGTTTTGATCACAATGTTTCTACCGTTGTTCCTTCAAGCCTTCTTCGGGTGTTTGTCGGGTGCTTGTGACTCGTTTTGGAGATTTGGCTCATTCCAAAAGGTCATTTTTTGTCATGCCGACTCGGTCCGAAATAAAACAAAACAATGTAAATTCATTATTTATGGATTTTGTTTTAACAGTTTAAAACAAAACAACGTAAATTATTTATTCATAGATTTTGTTTTAACAGTTTTTTAAAAAAATAACGTAAATTACTTATTTATGGATTTCCTTTTAACTGTTTAAAATAAAACAACGTAAATTCAGTATTTATGGATTTTGTTTTAAGAGTTTAAAACAAAGCAACGTAAATAACTGATTTCTGGATTTTGTTTTAACAGTTTAAAACAGAACAACGTAGATTCATTATTTATGGATTTTGTTTTAACAGTTTAAAACAAAACAATGTACATTGCTTATTTATGGATGTTGTTTTAAAACAATAACAATATAAATTACGTATTTATGGATTTTGTTTTAATAACTACATATGGTTTAAGAAGTTTTTTTCTCAAAGAAATATAATGTAATTACTAGTTTAAATAAAACAATAAAACGATATATGGGGTTTTGGTGCCTCTGACTCGTTAATAACAAATGTGTTTTTTTAGTACATGCTAAATAGTTTCGCCTGAAGTATTTTATCTTCTATGGGTACCGATTTGATTTCTTCTTCTTTAAGTTGTATTTTAACTGTTTTTTTAAAGTGATATCATATGCTTATCGCAATTTGTACCGTATCACTACGACGTCGAAAAAGTACGTTCTGTATGAAAGACATGATGCTTTGTTTCTAAACTTCCAATTCTTCATCTATCGCAATTTTGTTTTCTCAGCATTTGAATCTTTTCGCGTTTTCTTTTTCTTTTTTTAAAACATCTAGAGTATGTTTTCCTTCAGAAACACCTTTTCAGATTTCATGAAATATAATCAGTTAAAAAAAGTTGATTTATTTGGAGATGTACAATTCATTGTTTGTTCTAAATAAGAAACTTCATTCTATCTATCCAAAACCGAATTCAAATTAAATGTGTTTTTTAGTGTTTAATATTGTTTTATTTGTCTAAAATTAAGTTTAAAAAGAATTCTGATTCCAATTTAACTGTTCAGAAAATAATAGAGCAGATATTTACGGTCAGCGATGGGTTTTATTTTTATGCTAATTAAGAAGGTTCTGCTTGTATGCTCTTTTCCAACTTCGACCTAAAACGTTAACCGCCGTATGTATTTTTAAAAACAAAATAAGAGAATACATCTTAAGAAATCGGTTTCTTTTTTATTTCTCAAATTCACGTATCTGTTCGACTCCCTTACATCTTTTTTTAATGCAATGTTAAACGTGACTAAGATTAAATTGAAAAATTGAAGAAGACATTTACATCTGCAGGATAGCACTACTAATTTGGTAATCTACTTACCTATATGCTATATATATATACATATACATATACATAT
>VCCN01005310.1:1867120-1879227 GCA_006491835.1 Architeuthis dux | reverse complement strand
TTTGAAGAAAATCATTACTATAAAAAGAAGTGTACTCCTTTATGGGCGATATTGTAGATTGATCGATTTCCAGAGTTTTCAACTCCTTCTATGGTCTTCTGTCATAGTTTCCTACCTTTATTTAGCAATCCTTCTTCCACGATTTTTTCCTTTTCCCCTCGCTCTTTGTAGACGTCCCCCTCTTTATTTGTACCTCTTCTCTTTCTTTCCTCCGGTTTTCCATGTAGACTCTTTTAATCTCCTCCCTCTCTATCATTTCCTTCCATTTTTTCTTTCCTTTAAAATCTAATTATCCAAATAACCGATAACCGGAAGTTGTGTATATTGATCTTTACATGCAATACAGTAAGAATATTTTAGCTTTTCTTTTACCTTATACAATGATATGTTTGTTAAATTAACTTCATTAGGCGATCATTGGCAATCTAGAATTCTGCTCGTGTGTCTGCCCACGCGTCGTAATTAATTTAGACCAAGTAAGAAGCCACACGATAATGGTTAAATTGATATATCACATCGGTAGGGCACATTCTATGAGTATAGAAATTCAATGATTACAAAGTTATCTTTTGGTCTAAGTTCGAAGAACGACTTCAATAGGAGAGGGTTAATTTAATAGTATTATACCAATAAAACAAGTCCTGCGTGATATAACAGTATACACTGTTGTCAAACGTCGATCATACCTTCCTCTCGTAAAAAATGTGTCTGGGTGAACTGATGTCTTGTATCTTTTGTTCTCTTACGGCTGTCTCTCAGAGGCAACTTTTACTTGGGAAATAAGAAAAAGCACGTATTTTACCCAAGTCTGCGTCGATAGAAAAAGCGAGAAACACAGATACCTCGAGTGTTTACTACAGATTTTACGCAAGTATTAACAGCTGGAAGTAGGAATCTGATGTTTTGCAAGGTTTTCGTGTGAAAACAGTGAAAAGATAGTTTTGACACAATGTCTATATTGAACCTTAACCGAGATAAACTTGTTAACACTTTCATCATCAACGTTCTTTCTTTTTTCTTTTCCTCCGCTGATATGTTTAGGCCAAGGATCGAACAATGAGGATTCCCTAAAAACTAAATAACATCGCTTGAAAGCAGGTATTATTCACATCAGTGTGCAGTGGACAAATTGAGGACAAGGCACGAATTTCAAAAAGGGGGACTTCACCTAATGAATGTCGTTTGGCGCTAAACAGGCAAAGTAGCTAAAACGTTAATTAACATCATTTGGCACAGAACGTGTGAACTGAGTCGAAACGTTAATTGGACTCTCTGGATTGGTTCCAATATTCGATATTTTTTTCATGTATCTGTGGAATCAGTTAGTAGATTCTATCATAGTAGAATATTGATCAGCGCATTGCGTTTACTCAGCTCATCAATAAAGAAAACCTGGAGGAAAGGAAAGAAAATTATGACAGGCAAGAATAAAATCAATTTACAAATTACATATTAGAGAGGTTGGGGATGTGGAAATGGTGTCGTTGATTGGGAATATAAAAAGAAACATGAATATGGGAAGTGCGGAAAAATTAGGAAGTAAAAAAGTACTAGAACGAGAATGAGAAATAAATAACTAAATGCAGAAAACTGTGAAGGTAAATTATGAAAAAGAGTTCATGCAAAATAAAAAAGAGAGAAATTTGATTAAGTGAAAGTGAAAGTAGGAGAGAACAGAAAAAGAAGACATGGTTCGCAGCTGACATGACGTATTTCCCACCGGTGCCTGAGGTTGGGGTTCAAGCTCAGGTAAAACAAAGATTTTTAATGCTGATGTTTTTTTTAGGTAGACAGGCCCTCCTTAAGTGGGTATATTCGACACAAGGTCAGATTTCACGTGGGGCTCCACATGCTCATGAGTGGGCAAATAGAGGAATTGTCTAGTTCCATTTTGGCACGCCTCAGGCATTAGAGAATGGCCCTGGACCTACATTAGTGCAAAATGAAGGTGCAGCCATGATAGTATACTTTTGGAGACGACAGAAAAATCCTATGCCAGAGCAATAGTTTGGGGTCAGACAATCTTCCTACCACCATGTCATACTATTTTTACATTATCCCCTACTAAGCTTAATCCGTATCAAGAACGGAAGCTGATTAAATTATACAAAAATTGAATTTACCTAGATATCCAACTTCTGTATATTTGTTGGTTTGTTACCATAATACAGTAACAATGTAACCCGTTATTATGGACGGGTTCTATGCTAGTTACTATATAAACGCTTAGTGTATTGCTACTCCAGCAAGTAGGGACTGTTCAACTCATATGTTGACCCGTGTCTAAACTGTTCTATTTCGTTCCAATAACTATATACAATTAGTGTGAATAAAAACCCAACTGATTTTAACTAATAGTGGCCGTTCGATTACAAACAGGAATTGATGGAGAGAAAGCGAAATTGAGAGAGAGACATGAAATTAAATATCATATGTATAAAAGCGGAAAATCGTCTGCTTTATGACTGAGGTCGTTGCGTATTTTCCATAGACGCCAATGTTCGAGCCCTGGAAAAAAACAAGATTCTGAATACTGATTTTCAAATTAGGCAAACTCTCTTCTTTGGATAATTGCCGCAACACAATCTTCCTATCCTGAATATTTCCCATTAAGCCTTGTGCCATAGGAGCTTTGCTAAGAAAATATTTCAAACAGAAAATATTACCTGTTTCCAAAGTAAAGTAGTAACGTACAATCGGTGCCAGTAATAGGAGTTCGAATCCAGATAAAATCCATGATTTGGAATGCTGATTTACAAGGCTTTTTGACCATTTATACTGGGAAGCTTGGCGCAACACAGTCTTTCTATCATGCTTTTTCCACCTCCAACGTTGGCTAAGCTTAGTAAATACGAAGGAAAGAAAACAAGGAAAAGGATGCAAAAAAGAATAACAAAGAAAATAATAGAAAATCATGCAAAAACCAAAGGATATAAAAGAAAAGATAGAAGCGAGCTTTTAAATGAATGCTGTCAAGATAATTTGTAGAAAAAAAAGGTATTTGTAAAAAAAGTATGTTTAATGATTGCTTAGGGGCTTTTTTACGAACTTGTTTTACTTAGATTCCCGTTAGTTTTTTAGAATACTTTTCCATTGCTCGTACACCGATCAAACCTGTTAATTTTAGAAGTTGTCTGTTTCATTGCAAATGCTATATTCACATTTTTTTAATTAGAAAAGAAAAGAAATGTGTTTTAGCAACTATTAATTGGCCATTTATATGTTAATAAAAGGAAATATGTGGAGAGCACGCCAACTGGAAATATCTCCAGCGGTACATGTTTCAAACAATGTTTACAATTTAACTTAATTATAGAAAAATAACTTTCATGAAGGTACTTTTTCATTAATCAAATCGATTTTATTTTGCTAGTAAATATTAAAGTTAGCTTATAATGTGTACCCATTGAGGGTCAAATCCTCCGCATTAGACATAGTCAGCGAAACTATTTTCTACCCATTGAATGGCGCCCATGTCATCATTTTATTGATACTTGCTAAGACAAGCGTGGTAACACCCAAAGCCATGATGGTGGAATACTTAGTAAAGATCGAGCAGTAAGTATATTCGAGACTAACATTTTATCCATTGCTCCACGGAGAGGAGCCCATCTCATCGATTTTATTAATATTTACTAAGCTGGGCTTAGTCTGACAGAAGGCAACAAGTGTGAGGCACCCAAAAGAGGATCGAACTCACTATAGCAGTCATTGACAGCGAGACTATCTTGCTAACCAGTTCCATGGAAAGGCGTCTACGTCATCCTTTTAATAATACTTACTAAAAGTGGTCTGGTTATTTGCTCAGTAGAAACCCGTCACGTGACCGACGTCTTTTGACAGCATGCCGTGTTCGAGGTGATAAATCAAACATTGGGGAAAAAAGGGGGTGATCAATGAATGTTACTTCTCTTGTTGGATCACAAAAAAGTCTGAATTTTCAATAAACAAACGATAACGCAGCCGGACACAAACCAAGGGACTAATTTAGCATGAACTTACATTGTAAATTGACCCCACACACATACAATGAAACCTATTTTGGGGAATTTTGAAAAATAAAAATAAAGTTTTTTTCAGACATAAGTAATCTTTTTAAATTGTCAGCCCTCTAGTTCCATTGGTGCGACTTGTACATACATAGCCAGCCAGCCAGACTTAACAACTGAAGATACCTATGCTGACAGTTTTGGTTGACGGTTTCTAATTATCTTTGTAATACACAAGGACACAATTGTGGGGCACCCAGTGAAGATCGAACACACTACAGTAGTAATGATCTGATAGACTAGCTCACTAACCATTGCTCTACAGATAGGCATCTATCTCGTCGATTGTATTGATATTTACCATGCTCAGTTTAGTACAGTACAGGGAAACAATTGTTGGTCATCCAAATAGGATTGAACACATTTCATGTATGGTCTGCAAGAATAACTTGCTAACCATTCCTGCACAGACACACGTGTCTCATCGATTTTATTTACTTTTCCTATTTTAGAACTGCCCATCGGCTTTGCTGTTTCTTTAATGTGACATTTTCAGACTGCAGAATTACGGTTTAGAAAGTTTATTGCTGTTTGGCTTCCTTAAGAGTACGAATATTGGCATAATATGCCCAGTTGTTTTGTCGAGGTTGTTTGGTATTTGATTTCAAAATCAATGATTCACCGTTATGCGATGTTGCATCTGATCATAGAAACCAAACAAGATATCGTTTTTATTAGGTAATCCTCTCTATCTGTATTGTACCACAATATGTACCACAATCTTGGCCAAGTAGGTAATCCAGTAGAACGGAGTATTTATGACCATCTTTGGATTGTGTTTCCTTTCTATGATTGGGGATTTTCTTTTTTTAATCTCAGTTGTGTGCGGAATTATTTCTTCTAGTACGAGAAAGGATAATAGAATGTTTGAGACCAATATATTTTCTAAGGTTACCTTTGAAAGAATTTATATTCTCTGATGTGACATTTTCCTGGCTAAGTTTGTTCCACAGAATGGTCACTCTGGCATCCATAAAGTACCGCCTTTGGCCCTTTCGCTTCTGTACTTGGGGTTTGCAGCTATGCCCCCGCGTACGATTGCTAAGTGATGGTTGCTGCATGGATTACATTGCATGTATTGCCCTGGGGACCAGTGGAATTAAGTTGATAAGATTAACAAACGGATAAAAGCCAACAGTTATCGACCACAATCTGTTCACCTTGATATCTTGTGTTATTAAGAGAGCAATGAATCAATTGTTGGTGTGAGACGAGGAAATCAGATCAAAACTATATAACAAAAACATGTATATATAAACAATTCAGTTGCATGGCAACCTTATCAACAACACTGACCTGAATACATTTCGTAGACTGGTTTCTCCGATATCCGAAAGAAGTGAGTTCCTATAAAAAACAAACTTTTCCTAAGCCGGAATTGCGTAAAGCGATGAAGCAATTACCATTAATTTATATTGGCAAAAAGTCTGCCCACGCCTCGTAATTACTTTAGACCAAGTAGGATGCATACGATAAAAGTTAAATTGATATGTCACATCGGTAGGGCACATTTTATGAGTATGAACATTCAAAAGCGACGAAGCAATTACCATTAATTTATATGGAAAAATGTTTTGATCGTTCCGAGACACAAAAAATGTGTATGACGGTATGCTAAGCTGGGGAGAGAGGAGGGGTGTGCGGTGCGTTTATAACGACTCGCAGCAAAACAAACACTGAACGTTATTTTTGCTTTTTGTAATTATTTCGTAAAAGAGAATAATTAGCGTATAGAAAACCTTTGAAAAGCGGGGTATATCTGTATATTTAATCATAATACGCACGTTTCCAAAATACTGCATATTTTACAAGTATATAAGAGTTTTAGACGAGGGTCTCAACAACATTTGATGTCCATGATGTGTGTTAGATTTGACCAATTTCAGAAGAAAGCCATATTCACGGAACATATAGTAAGAAACGCATTCGCAATTATAGTAAATTCTCGTTGTAACGGCACTCGTCCTGAGGGCACTAGTTAATGACACACGCGTTCTAACGACACGTTTGTTTTTAAATCTTCGCAAGACTACTGTCAGTGATTAGTTTGCAGCAAAGGCACATGCGGATTTCAGTGATTTATTTTAAAAACTAAAATTAGAAAACCCTTGAAATAATGCAGAAAAAAAGACGGAAATCTGAAAAGAAATTCAAAAGAAAAGAAATTAATGATAAGCTTAAAATAATAAAGAAGATGGAATGAGAAATAAATTGAAATGCATTAATTTCTGAATATTACACAGGGTTTTCAACACTGTATATAAGATGCACTAGCCTGTGCAAGGTTAATAAAAGGTCATTTTATCCGTACTTTTTGGTTTTTCATAAATATATTTCGTATAGAATCTGCCCGTTATAACGGCAAATTCGTTATAATTCGTTATAACGATACTCTTAAATCCCCGAGGGTGCCGTAATAAGGGGAGACTACTGTAACTGGTTGCAAGTTAAGCCTGTTAACTACAGTAGAACAGCAGAGAGCCATGACGATATTTACTAAGCTTAGCTTGGTACGACAAATATCCCGATGGAGGTAGTGATGAGGTTAAGAACATTATGATACGACGATCTTCTAAGTGGATAGGGCCTGTCTGCCTGTCTTGAAAATCAGCATTCAAATTACTGTTTTTTACGTAGGTTTGAACCATTGAGAAATACGTGACTATCGCAGTAAACCAGCAGAAATGGGTTTTATCAATTAAAATGTTTACTAATCTTATCTTAGTAAGTACCTTTAAGTGGTAAGACGATTACTACTGCAGTCTGTTCGATGCTCAATGGTTGCCCCCCATTTGTGGCCTTCTGCCAAACTAAGGTAAACTTAGTAAATACCTAACGTGCCTAAACATGGAGCAGTGGTAAACAAGTTAATCTTGCATACCATTATTACTTTAGGCAATTCGATGCACACCAGATGCTGAAAACCTTTAGCCTTGTGCCAGACTCGTGGTGCCCTGGTCTTGAAAACCATTATAACCTTAGTGTGTCCGTTCTTCACTGGGTACCTCACACTTCTGGCCCTATGCTGTTCTCAGCTAATCGTAACTATCGATTCCAACGGAACTATCTTGCTAACTTTCGCCTGTGTATGTGACTATCTTTATGCTTTTAACAAAATAAATAATAGTTTGCTTAGTTTTAAAAGCTAGAAACAAAAGCTGTTCTTTGCGACGCCCTGGAAATTAACTCATTAGTTATTGAAAGCGTGAGCGTATGTAGACAATTGTCTCATCACGTAGAATGTTTATGTTCAAACGCATAAATTATAAAATGTGTCTAAGCTTAGCACCCAGTGAGGATAGAACTCACTGCAATAGTAAAGGTCTGTCAGATTAGCTTGCCAGCGTTTACTACATAGTCCAAAGCTCATAAAAGTATATAAGGTTTTCTTATTATGATTTTTAATACCAAAGCCCGAATTACAAATCACGAATTCGCCAACCCTATACAAATCTTTTCATGGTCAAATTCCCTGAACCTTTAGGTAGCACCTTGCGTGTGTTTCGTGTACAAAATAGTCTACTGTTACATTTTAAAGTATATATTAATAATAATATTTTGTACAAAAATCAAATTCGAGGTGTTACCCAAAGGTTCAAGGAATTAGACCATGACAACAATTATTTACCTTAAAACTTCGTTTCTCATACATAGTAGTCTTCTTGGGCGTGTACATAGCGATATCACAAAGGGTGCAACCCACAAAGGATAGTGGCGAATGTCCCCATAATATCTGTTTCTTGCACGCTGTCCAAAATTCCCGAAACCTTTTGGAGCACTTCGTGTTACTCTCGTTGACATTCAAAGATAATTTAGTTTTTGTTCCAGATCTAAGTTAAAATAAAATCCTAGCTAAACAAAAGATTATTAAAAAGAATAGGATAACCACGCTTGAAGCAGTGCTTTTGTCAAATATTGCATATTTTTGTCTATTGATCTTAAGATTGAAGCTGAAAAGAATTAGCAAGATGTCTGCATATTATGAAAGGTAAGGATTCTACTAAAAACGCAAAAAATGATTTTGCAGTTCATGGAGACGGTACTGTGAATGACGGGGCGTGTCAAAATGACGTGTGAAGTTTCGTGCTGGGGATCTCTCGCTTAATGATGTGTCACAGTCGGGTAGACCAGTTAAGGTTGGCAGCAATCAAATTCTGACATCACTTGAGAATTATCAATGTTATATGACGTGGGAGATAGCCAGCACACTTAAAATATCCCAATAAAGCATTGAAAATCATTGGACCGTATTTCCGTATGAGATTCACTACTAACTCGTAACGATCCGTTGCGTTTTTTAAACAAACCGGCAATGAGAAGTTATTACTTTGCAACAACGTTGAACGCAAAAGATCATCGTGGGGAATGCGAAACGAACCACCAAAAATCGTAGCAAAAGCTGGTCTTCATCCAAAGCAGGTGATACTTTGATGGTAGGATTGAATGGGAGTCTAGAGAACGAAACGATTGATTCGAAGAAGTCCTGTTCCCAATCAAACCATTTGAAGGCTACGATCGAAGAAAAGCCTTCAGAATTATTTAGCAGAAAGGGCGTAATATCTAATTCAAAATAACGCTAGACCGCATGTTTCTTTGGTGACCAGTCAAATATTGGTACAGCTTGGTTAGGAAGGTTTCACTCATTCATTGTATTCTCCAGATGTTTTTACCTTTTTTCACTGGAAGAATTCAAAAGATACCTAGACCAGATCTTTGCTAATGAAAGGTTCTGGTAGGATGGGATTGTGAAGTTGCCTGACAGATGGCAGAAGATAGCGGACCAAAACAGTAAATACGTGGGTACATCAATAAGTCTGCAAACATAATGATGAATAAACCATTTCTTTACGCAACCAATATTTATTTTTCAACATAGTCTCCTTCTATGTCAATGCAATTAATTCAGTGGTGAATATTATCACATAAATCGAATGTTATACAGTGAATTCTTCAGATCAAATTTCGGCTAATAACTACGTGTCAGGCTACGAACTTATTGATCCACCCTTTTATGCTGTTCAATAATGTCGAAGGTCTTTTAAATTGTCTTTTATCTTTTCTCATTAAATTTGACAAAACTTTTGCCCAAATGCATACATTCTCGTGTAGAGTAGATATGTGTTCAACTAAGCCCACTTTGGCTCATGGTCATGCTCATGAAGCACCCAATGAGGATCGAATCCACAAAAGCAGGTTTCGGAACCATTGCAATCCAGCAGGCAGTTTTCTCGGCGTGTTGGCCGAAAGAGATAGCCAGGTAGCCTTGCAAGTCTCTGTCGTCAAGCCTAAAATGTCGTTTTCCATCGTATTTCAACGGTACTAGTAGAATTATTTGGTATTTCCAATCTCCCCCCAGGTATCATACTGCAGTTATATAGATTAAATGTCGCCACTAAAAGAGAAGAATTCCTGACTTGACTGTGTTATTTTGTGCACAGTAAAGCAATAAATTGAATCTTCTTCATAATGGAAACATTCAGTCAAAATGATAAGAAACATAACATTTGAGAATTCTGTCACGTTTTATGTACTTTTCCTTTAACGAACCAATCTACAAATATCGACAAGTTTATTTATACTGTACTTAAATTATGTTGCGATGAAAGCCGATTGAAATTCGACTTTTTATTGTGCTACGATAGCATTATGCAGACACATTATCGAGGTTTACAAAGTCTATTCTTGCACAGTGCCACAATAGCGGGGTACTCGGTGAGTCTTGAACTCACTACACCAGAGGTGTCAAAAACTTTCAGTATCAGGGCCTCATCGCATATTTTACAAATCTTACACAAATCGGATTTATAAATAAATGAATGAAATTTAAATGAATGAATGAGTTTTATTTGGATCTTTTTTGTAGTCAGCATGTGATTCAGAACAAAAGAAACAATTACAAAGAACAATGCCGTGTTTACACTGAGAAATGATATATAATGACTAAAATGTCAAACATTAGCAAATGTACTGTCAGAACAATAAATCACTTAACTGCACGTGTCAACTGCCCGACCGTGTGCTTGGGAAAAACGAAAGTAAATATTTCAAATTGCTGCTGGCCGGATAACAACTTCTGGCGGACCGGATGTGGCACGCAGGTCGTAGTTTGGGCACCCTTGCACTACACTACGAAATGAGCTAGCGAAACTAACTATAAAAGAAAAAACGCTCCACAGCTGGTTTTAATTATGCCCAGTAAGCTTAGCTTAGTTTTCACAGTGCCACAAAAAGAATGGCATCCAGTGAGGAGAAATCTAGCAAGACTAGCTTGTCAACCATCACACTACAGTAAAAGGTCCGGGCTCATTATATTGATGTTTTCTAAATTTAGCTTAGTTTACCTGGGTTAGAACACAGATCACTGGGGAGAAATAGGGATATGAAGATTGTGTAGAGCTAGTTTTCTAAATCAGGAGAGCCTGCTAAGAAAATCAACATTCGGAATCCTAGCATCAGCCTGGGCTCGAATACCAACCACTGTATTAGTTACCGGGAAAAAAGTTAAAGATTAGAGTAATGGTATGTTTACACTACTTTGACTGACATTTGTTATCATACTCTAGTTTATGTTATACTATTAAATGCAGGAACAAGAGTAGCCTTTCTGATAAAAAGATATGATTATACTCGATTGTATATATAAAACCATAGCTTCAAACAAAAAGTTGCATTCGTAGATCAGATAATAGCCATGAAGCAGAGCACTCCAGTATCAATGCAATACGGTCATTACTGGCGGAACTCTGTTTCAGATAATTAACTGATTGATGATTTTAATATGTTTATCTCATACTTTATGATATTCTAGACATTGGATATTGCGTTTAATCTACATCACGGGTTATTACGATTAAAGATCGAATATAACCTGCAAAATATCATTATAACTGATACATTTCAGTTGGTTTACAAGTTGCTAAAGAAAAGGTTGCGTCCAATATTACCGTTAGTTTAACCCCTTAAACACTCTCCTCTTTATGCAGTACAAAGGCAACACTAAATCCTCACTAATCATTAACTGTCAATTCTTCTTTCAACGGCGAAAGTAAATGTCTAATTTATTTGTATATAATCGAATTACTTGTTATCTTATACGACCCAGACGAGATTTATATATAATCCAATTTTTTCATTTTGTTCATGTTTCCAAAACATTTCATTATTCTCGATATATTTTCCTGGCAGCTGATGAAATAATTTTGTCTTTTTTTTATTTTTAGATGTGAAGAATAGTTTGTTTATAACAGAAGTTTTCAAACATATAGCAAAAATAACCAGTTTTCTGAATCAATCACCAGCGAATTCCCTAGATCCACTTTTGGCAAAGAAAATACTCTACGGTCTTATGGGGGTGGAGACAGACGAGTGTTTTGACAGACCAGTGTCCGAATTTAGAAAGCCGAAGAACTTACGTCGCTTTAAGAAGGAAATCTTGGTGAAGTACTAGAGAGACGATTCCTTTATATCGTATATAGAGGGGAACATGCCGCAGATCTTCTAACAAAGATAGAGTTGTCCAACGAATATTAATAGTCTGTTCAAAGTATTCTGCTAGGAAAAAATAGATTTATTTGCAAAATGCAAGGTTTGTCCGGAAAGTATCCAACCATTTGGAATATCTCGGGAACCGGTTGAGCGGCCTTGATGTAACTTGGCAATCAATCAGAGGGGACCTTACTGCGCATCTGTGAACATACACTTTTCCATGGGATTATTGAATCGGCAGTGAGGGGCCATTGAGTGAGCCTGTGTACTGTGTGACCGTCGTATTCACAATGACTAAGTCTGCTCGTTCTTCACGTCTTGTGTGGGTGTTTTGGAAATGATGGTGATCCCCAAAGAGGCTGTTTTGAAAAGTGGAAGCGACGCTGGGATAAATGTGTGATGTCCCATGGGGAGTACGTTGAAGAGGACTAAGGCTTAATTTCCATAGGTAGCCTATTTTCTCCGAAAAGTAATGAATGGCTTGATACTTTCTGGAAAAACTTTATATTTATGTTTCTGTTATTCTTGTTATTATCCAAGGGTGTCGCAGTGGAAATACAGTCTGCAATATCA
>VCCN01005310.1:1660400-1678305 GCA_006491835.1 Architeuthis dux | reverse complement strand
ATTTTACACAACAAATATTCATTTTTCAACATAATCTCCTCCTCGTCAATGCAGTGGTTAATCACATATGTAGATCAAACATTATACGGAGAGAATTTCAAATTCAAATTCAGTTAAATAACAGTATCAAGCTATAAACTTATTGACCCATTCTCGTAAAGCGATCAGTTGGTCGAGAGTAGCAACATTCACGTTAATGAGCATCCGAACGCCATTGGCCCAGCGCCTTAACGCGCTACAATCACGTTGTTGAAGTTTTATTTTAAAATCTTTTTCTTTTCTTTTTTTTTTACAAAAACTTCGCAATTTTGATAGATGCTTGTTTTAACCAATTCTGTATCCAGATCTCATTTTTTTTAATGTTTCATTATGACCTTTATTTAAAATCCAGTAATCGAATTTTAGTGATAAAATGTCGTGTTCATTTAATGCTAATAGCCAAATGCACATAATACAATACAGATTTCATATCTCTGAAAGTGCATTTAAAATTTATAATGTGTCACTAATTTTGAGCATTAAATCTAATCAGTAACACGCATGGTATTGAATGGATTTTTAAGATCAGTTGGCAGAGAGCCACCCTAATGGAGACTATACATTCGTTAATGGTGTGCTGTTGAATTATAGGATCCGAAGGACAGCCAATCAGTTGTTCTCTGGAGATTAAACTTCACTCAAACAGGAACCGAAGAGTTAATAATTAACTGGATGTATTTCTCTGTTGACGTTGCTGTTGCCAAAAGGTTTTGGAAAATCAGAAAGTTAAAGTGGAGGGCAGTAAAACTTAATAGAACGTTGATTGCTTGCTTTTAAATAACAGCAGAGGCGGCTCGTGGGCCCCACAGACCTTGCGACTGCGGGAGGCGCCGGAGCTCTCGGGACGTAATATATCTGAGGAAACCTGAAAGATCTTTGTAAAAATCTAAAAGATAATCTTTAAAAGATTTGCAGGGTTCACAGTTGGACCTAGCGCCGCCACTGATAACGAGGTTGAGTTTTGTGTTAAATGAATCGTTCAAGTTTTAAGTCCCAGAACTGGAGGCTTTTGAGTAAGAGTAACTCAACAATAAACATCAAGGTGTAATAAACTTCGAGCTTATGTCTAGGTTGATAATTACTAAACTTAGCTTAGTACAATACAGTCCTAAATAGCAATGGAATTGGTGGAATGAAGAGTGTGTTACGCCAATCTGTCAAGTGCTAAAAAGGCCTGCCTTCCTAGAAAATCAGTATTAGAAAGTCTGGCTTGTTACCCGGGCTTGAACACCGATTTCTGACATCGGTGGGAAATGCGTAATTATTTTAGTCACAAGGTAAACTAAGTTTCTGTTGGAGTTGATTCGAGAGTGTAACGTGCGTTCTCTTTTTTTGTGATGTAACTGTTTTCTAGCTATTTTTTTCAATTGAGGATCTTTTACACTGCTCAATAAACTAAGAGCTAAACTTTCAAATCCGTTAAAAGTACGATTACATAAATACAATTTAGGTTATGGTTTTGTTTACTTAAATTAACAAGTGCTTTTTGTGGGAATTTTAATAAATATGAGAATAATCGTTTCGTGGTTCTTTTTTTATATTCAATGTTTGTGAGTGCAATCGATTCATTCCCAGGTGGTCTTTTGTTCATTCTTTGTGATAAGCCAGTAACAAAACATAAATGGGTTTTTCTTTTGTGTGAAATATCGGTGTAAATTAACAAATCATAGGTAATTGGAGTGTTACTGTTTCCTTCGACGTAACTAACTAGGATCTAAGATGTATAGACTTTTTCGGACTGTTGTCCTCATCTTGGTTAATCTTTTGAACACAACGTTTCGGCCGTTGTACCCTACGGCCTTCAGGTGGGTGTAGTAAATGAGGAGGGTATGGAATGTTGGGACGCCCCCCCCCTCCCATCGAAGCGTGGGGGCGGAATCTTTTGGTGTCATTTTAACGTTGTGTTCAAAAGATGAACCAAGGTGAAGACGAAATTTATACATATTGATGATCCCTCGGCTAAAAAAGTTCAGAGAGAAAGTAACAAGGATTCTATACAACAAGAAACCCAACACTTGCAGTTAAGGTTATATTAAATAATGCTAATGAAGTAATAAAAAGTATGAAATCATTTTCTTTTTTAAATGAATAAATGAATATTTCAAAACGGTATATAAAATGTATGAACGGTGGGTCAATATGGAGATTAATCATTACCATTTTATCTCTGAAAATTTCTTAAGAAAGTATTGAAGTCTATTTTGGAATATCTCAAAATAGTTGGATTCTGGAAACAGTCTTTTCTCGAGAGTAATTTACATTCGTAATACGGAGGCTAAGATTTTAGAAGCACTGAGACATTAACCGAAAAGATTAACATGCAATAACTGAATTGGAAGCTTTTCAGTTACATGTTACATGGTAAGATATTGTGAAACAGCGTTTAAATCCATTTGTTTGTAGGCATTAGTTGCTATATCTTTACTAATATTGGGGTGTGAGACTATTGTCCGTATATCAGAGGTCGGCATCCTAAGGGCCGCGGGCCAAATCCGGTCCACGGCCTCAATACACCTGATCCGCCGACGTTACTGAATATATGACGTTGCATACATGACTTTTTTATTTCGTATTGAAAGATTGAGCAAAAATGTAATTTTAGCATGACCTCAAACGAATCAATTAAGCTAAAAATAGTTCGACACTACCCATTCTTGCTGTTCTATAAATATATACAAAAATGTGAACCACAATTAAACAAATATTTTGTCCACCCCGACCCCAAGAAAATGCATAGTTCTCATCGATTGATATTACATGGATGTTTATGTAGGTATATACACCTATAATGAAAAAAGGTCCGCCCATACATGTTCTATTCAAACAGGAGTTCAATTAAATATTTTAAAAAATAAACACCGCGCTATGAGATATGTTTTTTAAAACCGCGATATGAGATATGTTAAAAACATTTCTTAGCTTCTTCTTAAAGAACGAACACAACCTTAAGTCACAGTCTGCTTTCGAAAATTTATTTTAAAAAAGAACAAACAAATATTCTTTTATTAAGTCATTAAAAAGTTACGTTCGATATGTTGATATGTACACTTGTCAGTGATGACTATCGCTGCTAGAGAAGCGTAGCTCATCTAAAAACAAGCGATTTCCATAGCCTTGTATGATCAGTCTTTCGGTGTTTAATACCGTTGGCCCGTAACACATAAAAACATTTCTAATCCGCCCACCTCCAAAAATGTTTGCCGGCTTATCAAATCTTTTTAAAAATAATACTCTGGTGATTTACCAAAATAAAATCAGATATAAAACATTATGGGTAAAACGAGGGTCTTGCCAAATCTTATCGACTTTTCAGTTTTGTCTGAGAGAATATATTTTTAAGTATGTTTATTACGCTAGTTGTTATTTTATGATTTTTCGGATTCTTTTTTTTCTTTTTCTGTGAGTGTGAGAAGTGTAGTTACATTTGTTATTATATATGTAACATCCACTAAACCGTATTCATAATCCGTGTACAACAATCGGTGACGTAAGTAGTATTGGAGCAACCTCTCCCCTGAGAACATTCTACAAAAGCGTCACCTTTTCAAGAATGTTTTAGCTCTTTAGTTCCCTTGTTGAATCTCATTTTTTAAAACTTTATCATATAGCCTTGGAAGGATTTTCTGGTCTCATTACTTTATTCCACCAACCTTCTAATAGTAGGGACAGGTTTAATGACCAGATCATATTTGCAATAAAAGATTCCATAATTGGATGACTTTTTAAATTAGGACGCGTTGGAAATAAAATCTCAGAAACTGATCGGACCCGGTCAGCGAAGAAGTGACCAATAGAAAAAAGGAAAGTCTAGTTATTAGCCAGAATTTCCAAAGAGATATGACCTATTGTCTCGCTCGCTTACAAAAAAAGGAAGCTTGGCCTTACACAGGAAAACAAGAAAAATCAAGTAAGTGGTTTTTACATTACCCTAAACCCTAAAACATTAAGAAATGATTTAAAACTGACAATTTTCCAAAGGTAACGAAGGTCGTATTGATTGAAGCACATCCGAATCTTAATCATTAACATTATTTGTGTCTACAATATACTCTAGCAAAAGTTAACTAATTATCAGATTTCAATAAAATCTTCGGTACTTAATCATTCACTACTTGAGCTTTGAACTGTATTGACATGTAAACAGACAACCACCGTAAAGAAAAGTATTTTCACTAACTTTTCAGTAAAACGAAAGCAATATTTTTTCAAAATTCAGTCAATAAAACATTAAACTTATTAATTTCTTTCGAATCAAATGTCTACGACGTAAATTACATTTTTGGATGATTTTCAAAAGCAGTGTTTAATTTTTCTTATGACACACTCATAAGTCATGGCAGATTCGAAGGTTCAAGTAACAGTGTTCAACATTCTCCTTCCAGCAATCAAAAACATAGGCCTGTCAATAACTATGTGTTACAGTAAGTCTTACGATGGAGAAAGCACGATGTCGGGTGTAGTATGTTCTCAAACACAGATTAGGGAAGTTGCTCTAAATGCACCCTTTACGCGCTACTGTTCACGTAATTTAAATTTCGTTCTAATTGATGCAGTAAGCTCCAAAATTCAAACTAAGGAGTTTTTAACTCTAGAAAGTATCTGTACCTTTTTTCTGGCAGTTTACCTCGTTTTTCAATACTTAAAGAAGAACAACCCAATCATATCACATCTTTTGCACTAAAGACACATTGTGATAATAGATGGGCGTCCAGAAAGCCAGCAGTAGAGGCAGTCTTGCACAATTTACCAGCACTAGTAGTTGCTCTACAAAGAATTCTGGACGATAAGATAAAATCCTGTACTCCTAAACAAGTCGCTGAGACAAAGGGTATACTAAAAACACTCAGTCTTATGAATTCTTAGTTGTTATTATATTTTGGAGCAAAGTGATTTTAATCGATCCGTATATTTACAGAAAAGTAGTCTAGATCTGGTAACGGCTTATCATGTGATTCCGCTTGTTGAAAAAGATTTGAAAAACATGCGAAATAAGTATTAATCACAATTCAATGAGATAGAGAATGAAGCAACCAAATTGGCTCGAAAATGTGATATTAATACAGGTAGCACAGAAACTTAAAAGAATAATATTCCGTAGAATTGTAGAGGATGAAGGAATCCCCGCTAACACGGAATGTTTTTGCAACGTTGCAGACAGGTTACGTTTTGGTTACAATTGAGTATTTTTCTGAACCCAAACTGGCCTCACATCCCAGACGTTATGCCAACGTTACAAGTGCGGTAGCTGAAAATCCCGCACATTCTGGGAAAAACATCATTTTTTTTACTTTAAAATATGCATAGAAGGTATAAAATGTCTTTAAATATTTATTCAATTGAGAAGCACTAATTGCATGTTCTTCTAATATCTATAATGTTGCTGAAAACGTTGTCTGCAATGTTCCGGGGACGCCGTGGGGAGTCTACAAAGAAACGTTACAAGGCTTCTATGTAACGTTGCGGAAACGTTTTAGTAACGTCAACCTGTTAGCTGGGTGCTCGAGAGAAATTCATACTTGAACGATTTGAGCATTTTAAAAATGTGGCTTCTAAATGTAATGCTTTTTGACAACGCAGATAATGTGAACAAATTAGAAATTTTAGCGGACACATACTCAGGTGTCATATCAAAGACAAACTAAACTCGTACATGAGCTTCTTTCATTCGAAGACATGTACGAAAAGATAACGAGCACCAGCAGTATGGCAAATTCAAGTGTCGAGAAACTAGCCATCAACGATGTCCATGATCGCCAATGACATGTGTTCCATTTATCCTAACCTGTCTACATTGTACCACATTCTGCTGACCCTACCAATAACTAGCGCTGTCGCAGAACGATCCTTTAGCCGGTTCCAGTACATAAAGTCGTGCCTTCGTTCTTCAATGGGCGATCATAGATTGTCTGGGTTAGCTTTGCTATCCATTGAAAGGCAGTTGGCTATTGATGTGGATTGTGATAAAACTAAGAGATAACTTTGCAAGAATGGAGCATAGACAGAAGAGGCTGTTGTATTTGCTTTATACAATTCTTTTTGTTTCCATTTTACGTTTGAAATGTAAATAATTAAATAACACATTCTTTTATTATGTTTTAATTTTGGATGTATGAACTTACTGTAAAACCCTTTGTATTGAGCTTTGATTTTAAATACAAAATAACAGTTATGTACTGCCTTTAAAACTGTATCTTCCTCGTGTTTTGATTTTAAATACAGAATGAAAATGTATAATGAATTTTAAATTATTTGGGACGTGTCGTAGCGCCTGTTTTTATGTGGTCGCTCCCCTAACATTAAAACCTGACTATGCCACTGACAACAATGAATGATTACACCCAGTTATTTTAAGCTTTATCAAAAAGAGATTGTTACTAATTACAATTAATAATGTTCGAATTTCTTAGAGTAGGCATTTTCAATTTTTATCGATTTGTTACTAGCATTTTATTACAACTTAATTTCTGTTGCTTTTTATTTTAACCAGGTCGTCATTCTACGATCATGAACAAAATGTATTATCCTTGGCAACCTGTCTTCCGCGACAGCTGCAACAATGTGGGGGTAATGACACAGTATGGACGGGGTCCTACTGGCACTTTATCACACTAACAACTTACGTTGCAGTTGTATGTGCGTGTGTGTATGTTGGACTGTGCGCCTCAGGACTTGATGATTTGAGAAGGTCAAATGCGGGTTGACCTTCGAAAAAGATAAAGGCTGATAATTGTGTTATGTGTTCGTGAGTTCAAATCAGTTTCCTTTGAGTCGGCGTTTGCCCGGTCGGCTCACGGCCGATCCTAAGGAGATAAAGAGACAGAGTAAAGGGGAAGAGGGGGAAATATTAAGAAAGAGTGAAGGTTACGCGGTCAGTCACAGGCAGAGAGATAGGTGAAAGCTAAGAAGGTTTTCTGCAACTACTTATTACGTCCTTAGCGCAGATCTCCAAATGCACTTAAAGAAACGGGAATACAACAGGATGAATCGTATTCCATGATACACGAGGACCTTTTGTATTTGTTTTCCTGTGCATGATGCATGCAACAAAATAAAGATAACTGATCTCTGCATCTCGACTTTTGTTCGACAATTCCGATTTGTTCTGATATGCCTCACTTGAATCTAGCTACGATGCCGTTGGAAACACAACACGACATTCTACATGTGCAGCTGCATGACTACACAGCGCCTTGCCGATTAAGCCACGAACAGAAGTCATTCAAATTTAGCTATAAAGCTATATTGTTTTTCTCCTTCATATTCCAGAGTTTTGTCTGTTCTCTGACAAGGTATGGGTATTTTTCCAGCGTCCCACTATTATCATGATTATAACGTATCAGCATATCATCATAGATGAAAGCTTCCTATCGCTGTTCGCTACGTTTAAGTCCGGACTTCTGACTTGAATTAGGTGATCTATCTGAATGCTAAAGTCCTAAAGTATTTATTCTCTAGGACAGTTTGTGGTTTGTGCATATACCGTTTGTTTGTATTGCTGGAGCCAAGTCACTTGCACAATTCGCAATGAATAACTGTCTCCACCCAACCATACTTGCTTTTGTATTTCTTTTGCTCCAATTTACGGCATCCAATCATTTGTCTCTTCTATTACTTCACATAGAGGACATTTTCCCATGTTTTATTTTTCGATCTTTATCTTCGCTTAATCAGTCTTGATACTTTTGTGCTGAATTGTTATAAATAAAGATTCTGTTCTACTTCTTTTTAGTTGTTCTCTTTGGAGCCATGTCTTGGTCTTCCGCTTGGAATTCTCCTTATTCTTCTTCTGAATTCTCCATGATGTTCTTTCCCTTTCCGTTTTTTGGTTTATGTTTTTTGCTGGATATTTCTCTGGTTTTATATGTGTAGAGCTTTTCTTCAATGCTGCTGTTTCTATATGCCATTATTAACCTTTCTGTTATCTTCAACGATAATCATCACACAGACGCCTGATGTGAATATGAAAACGCACGAATAATAATAAGAATTGAAACAATCTAGACGACACGGCTGCACTGAGAAAAGCAGCTGGAATACTGAAGAGAGTGTTGGAGTATTGGGTTGATGTTTTGTCATTAAATCCCCATCGGTAACCACCTGACACCTGGTGCGAACATGCAAACTACATCAAATAAAACAAAAGACAAAAACCAGAAAAACTATGAATGCAACTTTGTGGAGAAAATGATGAGACGGTAAACAACATCAATAGTGAATGCAGCAAGCTGGCTGAAAAGAAATATACAAACAAGCATAACATGTATAAATTCAGTCATACCCAGGGGAAACAAAGTAACAATTCAAGAAATAATTGAGACTATCCAGACACGCAATTGATGGAGTCTGCGAGGATACTGAAAACGATGCTGAAGATATGAGGAGACATTGTCACTCAATCTATATCGACAACCACAATACATCTGGTGTGTACAAGCAAATTTCATGAAATATAGAATGCACATAAATGTCCTATATATTTTCGTTTAAACGGTGTAATAAAATAGATAGAGACTTTATGGTCACCCTATATAATAGAAATAATAATAACTCATCATATGTGATCATATACCGATGGAGCCATGTAGCAGTACAATCGAAGAGCAATGAAGATCACTTATTGAAATAATGTAATTTTAAATATAGGATAAGCAAAGATACACTTTTAAAAAAAACTTCTGAATCTTTGCTAAAGGCTATCTATCGGATGGATAGGTTTCAAGACATGCTAAGTAATCGAAATAACACGGAGCAAATCCTTCTATCTCAACTCAATACAAGTAATATAACTTTCGTATTTGTGCAATTGAGTTAAGTGTGAACCCCGGGGGTATCACAGATTTTACAAATGCTACTCAAAAGAAGAGTGGTATCCTCGGATTTCTTTGTAAGTTTGCAATGTTGGCTTTCTCTAACTGAAAAAACATGAATAAATATTATGACCAAGCGTCTTCCCGTTGCCCTGCCTATGGCTATATCATGTCTTACTACAGAGCATTTCTGTTAAGTGTAAAAACCAGCTAATGTTGACAGTTTTGGTTGACGGTTTCTAATAATAATAGTTGTTGGGTTTTACAAGAAAATAATAGACAAATTAAGACATTAAAACAATGAAAGGTTAAGTATAATTAAATATAACTAGAGCAGTGCCCGTTCCAAAGGTACATGTTTGGAAGGGGTCGGATTTTATGGTGTGTTGAGCAGCCTACCATAATAAAAAAGTAAGTAAAATAATTTTCCGCCCGTTGTACTAAACTACGGCTTCGAAGTATTTCGGTTACTTCTCTTCAGTGTTGCCAATTTAGATATGTTATATCTACATTTAGATCTATAATTTTAGATGGAAGATCTATAATCCTTAATTTTTCATTTATTTTTGTTACATTTCTCGAGAACCGCCGATCTAAAAAAATTCGATATTGCACTATCTTGATTGGCGAATGTCAACTTCGTACAACGGCCACTTTTTCTAGAAACCGTAGTGCATACTCGCACGCAGCGATTTCTTTCAATTGTAGTTACATATTGCAAGGTGAACTGCACAAAACTGGAGTGAGAATAATAATTCAAAGCTGTAATTGCTGTTAGCAAATAAATAAGTCAGAAAAGCGTAATGAAGAAGAAGGTAAGAAAAAAGGAGTAAGTATTTTCTTTTTTTTTAAACATAAAGAAAAAACACTTAAGAAAAGCTAAACTGGGTAAAATGACGAATTCCTTGTCTTGAATGGAAGAGGTAATGGATTTCCTTGTTGTATTGCTTTTAGCGAAATTTGGAAGTTTGAGATTGATCGAAGGCGAGAAAAGTTTTCAGTGGGAATACTAAGTTTTTAATCAACTGAATGTGAGGTGGTAAACTGTAATTTGATGTCCACAGAGGCGGTTATACAATCGGAAATGTAATTTGTCTACAATGGTATAACCAGATCTACCAATATTTCCTAAACATAATCCTTATAAGTTTACATAATAAGACGTGCCTCAACGCGTTTGCTCAAGTTGAATGGTACAGAAATTGAAACAATATCGAGTGTCACAGAAGTAACTCCCGATTTGTCCCAAAATTAATGCCAGTTGTAAGGGAAGCAACTATTAAATTATTATTACATTACTATTAACAGCAACTATTAAATAGTTTATTCTCTTAGATAGAACTGGCGTTAATTTTGGGACAAATTGGGAGTTACTTATGGGACACCCTATATTTTAAGAGCTTTCATGACACGAAAGCCAAAAGGGCTTAGTTTTTGCATATTAATCTAATGGGATAACAACAAAAAACAGGATCTGTTTATCAGTGGGCGACTGGTTACCCACACGCCACTCTATTAAAATATCTGCCCTCTTCTGATTCAAGTTACAGGTGCTAATAGTAATATTATCTCGATTTATTTGTATTCGATGAAGTATTGCCAACCATTATTAATGTTTGACTAGTATTTCCCGAGTCCTAGTACTTGATGAAAAGCAACTAAAATTAAGATTAAAGAAAATACTAGTCAACAATACTAATGGTTGACAATGCTTCATCTAATAAAAAATAAATCAAGATAACATTAATAATAATAAGACAAGTGTACGTAAAAACAATATTAAATACGGCGCCGAGTGATTGGGGGAAATGAGGGATGAGTTAAAAGGTTAGGTTTGATCTTTTTCCAGTTGTAAGAGCTCTAGTAGCTCAATCAGTAGAACTGTTGCCGTACATAGGCAAGCTTAAAGAGGTAAAGGGAATGCAAGTTCGAGTCTCGCGTACAGCTTATTTTTCATTTCCGATCTGCGCAGTTTACTCACTACCGTAGACTGACAGACTGAGTAGTTGCGATGAAAAGCAATTAAAATTAAGATGAGAGAAAATACTACACAGAAAATAAGAAACAAATGGCTGTTGCATTCTGTTAGATTTGTGTCAGTGATGTCAAGTGATGAACTTCCACTAGACAACTTTAAAACAACTTTATAACATAAATAATGAAGGTACCTCCGAAAAACATGCTTGTTCGTAATACATCCTCTAAACAAATGAAGCCAATGGGAATAATATAGTATATAGATGTGATTCTATTTGCTTATATTAGGTTGTTTATTTTCTGATTTTACGTATAGATATTTACTAGGCTCAGCTTAGTGGATCAGCAGGCCAAATCAGGGGGAATGCGATAGGAAGGTTGCGTTGGTTCAAATCTTCCAAGTGGTAATAGTCTGCTTGCCTTCAAAATCAGCATTCGAAATGTTGGTTTTTACCCAGGCTCGAATACGACTCTCATTTTTAATCAAATATTGATTACCTACAAGCATTTTTTATTTCATTCTTTACTACAATTGTCTCTGGTAGAAAAATATGTCTTACTGAAGATATACACCCGTGACCCATCATTATAATTGTTTTCAAGATAAAACTACGGCAAGAGAGATGACTTTAAATTTTAATCTAAAACCCTAAACTCCACCGGCTAAAATAATTGAGATAACAGCTCTGGTTAGTCACGCAATAGAAAGCGTCACTTGACCAATGTCTGTTGGCAGCATGTCGTGTTGGGGGTGATCAAATAAAAAATGGAAAAAGGGATTATCAATGAATAAGTTACTTCTCCCGCCTTGTTGGGCAGTGGTCACTAAAAAAAGTCTGAATTTTCAAAAAGTCAAACGTGAATACTCCGGACACAAAATAAGGGAACAATTTAGCATAAACTTACATTACAAACTGAACTCTCCACTAAAAACCTATTTAGGGGGATTTAAATAAAAAAGAAACATTCTTTCTAGACATAATAAGAAGTAAAAGTCTAGTAATTGTCAGCCCTCTAGCTCCATTGGTGCGGCCTGTACACGTGCGGCCTGTACATGCATAGCCAGCCAGGCAGACCAACTTGAAAACTGAAGAAACATACGTCGACAGTTTTTGTTGACGGTCTCTAATAAAACCTAGTAGTAGAACTCCATAATCTTGTTAGAATATGTATAGTTCCACCAGCAGTGAGAAACCATTGTGTGAGCTTGTGTACTGTGTGAACGTCGCCTTCACAATGACTGACTGAGTCATTCTTCATGTCGTGTGCAGGGTTTGGGGGCAAAACATAGTATCACCCAGATTCGTCAGCCCCGTCCCCTGCACAGTCAAGATTTGGCTCCTTGCGCCTTCGGCTTTTCCAAAAGTGATTTTAGACAGTAGTTGAAATTAAGGAGAACATGGCGATTCAGCTGATGGCGACTCAGAGAAATAACTTTGTAGATTGTTTTCAAAAGTGGAAGGGGCTCTTGGATAAGTGTGTGAAGTCTCACGGGGAGTATTTTGAAGGGACTAAGGTGCCATTAACCTAGGTAGGCTATTTTTTTCGTTAAAGTTCAGACTGCAGTTGAATCTGATTTACTTGGGAAAGGTTTCGGTTTTTCTTATCCCGGCCCACTTTCTTTATTGCTCCTCCACTATCCCGCAAATCACATTTTATACTAACAACTTAAATATGTGTGGTGGTGGTGGAGGAAATTGGTAATTAAATACCGCATTGTACAACGTTTGAGCTAAAATATGCTCAAGCAAGTTTTTGCACTCAGTTTGTGAATTAAAAATCAATAACAAGTGTATTGTCAGTGGTCAGGAATTAATACAAGCGTTACTGACATAATAGTGTTATTATATGTATAATGTGTAGATCAAATGGGAAATGCATAGTCGGGATGAAAAGTGTTTGAAAAAATCAAAAGTAGAGAAAAGAATAAAGACTCAATCAGAAATGTCAGAGTTTATATTTAGTTTCCCATTATACAAACATTTATACATGTAATCTATTGTGGATTTTAGTTATTTTGGGTAAGCTTTTTTCTATCTATGCCACTGAAATCCAGTTCTAGAATAAAGCAAACTTTAAATAGCAACCTTTGCCAGAGGTTCAACGGTCTCCACCCCCAAGAGACAGTTGCTAAAGAATCTTTCGAAATTCTTCTGACAACGATCTTATTCTAATGCTTATCTCGACAAAATAAATATAATTCTAATCAATATAAAAATGGAAATAAGCCAGAACAACTTCTCTTGAATGTTCCTTCGGTTATTCAAAGGCATTGATACATTGAAGAGAGAGGTCGAAAAAGGTAAAGCTTCTATTGTAGATTTCTATTTCGTTGGCATGGATTCAGTTGGAAAAACGAAACCCTATGTTAAGATTGGTAAAATATTTCACTTAAGTAACTTGATTTGTAACTATAGAACAAGTGACTCAAAATGTTTTCAGGGACTATTCCGACTAGTATCATCTGACCATCTTTCGAAACAGGAGAACGACACATTTTCGGTGATTTCAACGATTGGCGATTTCAGCTATGGAAGACCAATCGCGTAAAAATCTCCTGCTTTAGAAACTGTTTTTTGTGGAGAATCTTTTTTCTTTAGAAACTGTGGAGAAACTTCTTTTTTTTTTGTTTAGAAAATGGTTTCAATGTTTACTCATCTTAGTTGGGGTAATTTCTGAAAATGTAAAGGTTTTTAAATTAATATTTGTTTTTTAACAAAAACAAAAAGGTTTTGCAAAGATCTTCTTTTTTTAAAGAAATTTAATAACAATGCTTATTCACCTTCTGTAAAGTTTTTGTTTTTGTTAAAAACAATTTAAATTAAAAAGAAAATAATTTAAAAAACCTTTAAATTCAGAAATGACCCCAACTAAGGTGAGTAAACATTGTTATTAAAATTCTTTAAAAAAAACAGTTTCTACAGAAAAAAAGATTCTCCGTTTCTAAAGCAGGAGATTTTTACGCGATTGGTCTTCCGTTAGGAGAAATCGCCAATCGTTGAAATCACCGAAAATGTGTCGCTCTCCTGTTTCGAAAATTGGCCCATCATCTTTATTATTTAGATCTCATGGTCCCCCCTCCCACCACCACCATTCTCTGAAGAATTGACTTTATTCCATGAATTTTCCCGTTATCTTTATTGTTTTGATGACACCGGTTTGACCGGTGTGTCTTTCGACTTTCTTCTAGTATGTCACATCTAGTAATCTTCAGGAAGCTTTAAAACGAATCCTTTAATTTACTCAATATTTTTGTTAACTTTCTCTGCCACTCCAATTGTAGAAATCAACACAAAACTTCATACTGCACTTGTAATACAACAGCATCTTACATACGATGTGTGTTTGGGGTCGGAAATAAAACAGATTGCCTGTCTGCGCTCAATATAGTTGAGTGAAATTGACTTTTTTTCCAATAATGAATATTCTAAATGAAACGATTACTCTTTTTTCCTCGTCAGATGTGTACCTGGCACGCGATATTACGACACTCATAGAATGTGAGGATTACATTAACAGACTGAATCTACTCTTTGAAGATGATAACCACAGACTTGAGCCGCTAAACAAATTGGGTCGAGGTTTCCAATTTACTCTTGAATATATAATTTGATGTTAATTTAAAGAGTGTTTGAAAATGTTCGTTTATCCCTACTGGCCTTGCACGAAACTTTGAACGAGACTAAGGCACCATTGCCCCAGGTAGGCTATTCTATCGTCAAACTTGAATGGCTGGATACCTTCCGAACATACTTTGTATTTGCAAATATATCCATTGATTTTGAAAGTGGAAAAATATCTATGGGGAGTGCTTGAATTAGACTGAAGTAATTCTTATATAACGATGGAGAAATCTTTATGAAAAATATTATTTCATCTTGAAATAGTATAATAGTTGATCTTTTTTGGCTTATTGTTATAGTTACAGTGGATTGCTTTCAAATATTTTAAACTGTGTCTCAGATTCGGTTGACAGTTTACTTTTAGCTTACACTTCGATTGAAATTTCGGCTCAAACCACTTAGTTCCTCAAACAGTATTTCTATTGGAGTCGACTTCTTTTTAGTTTTTCTTGACACTAACTCAATATGTACTTCATTAATAGTCGGTCAAAATCCAGTCCAAGTTGGAATTGACTTTATCCCCCCCCCCTATAACAAGAACATTCCTCACCTAATTTAGGGGAGTAAACTCTTCACTGTTTGTCTATCACGTCACGTTAAACAAAACCGATATATAAAATTAACGACCAAGTGATTGCTAGGCGGCTTATTGACCAACTGGGTCAAACTGACATCTTCAGTTGGAATAGTAGTTGGAGTGGAATTTGACACTGCAGTCGCTAGACGTCTTCATTGTATATTTGTGTGAGTTCGTAAACCTTGTGGTATTCCTCCGTTAGGTCGTATCATTACCTTGAGTTAGGTAGTCGTGCGTCGTAGTTGGTAGGATCTATTCACCTCTTCATGACGGCAAATCTGTGGGTAGGGACAAAAATTGTCCACTTCCCTCGGCCTTGCCTTTTGGCATCAAGAAATGCCTTTATCCTACCCATCTTAGTGCAATGGGGGGGGGAGACACTAGTCTTTATATTACCCCGGCCACAAATGACCGGTGGTTCGATGACGTAGTTGGTTGATCGTAGAATTTGAATATTCGTTAACACACTCTAGAACCGAAGGCTGTAATAATTTGTTTCTTTTACTCCAGAACAAGTCTCTGATAAAATCTAAAACTGATCTAGTCTAAACTAATCTCCGTTCATCTAATCTCCCGTAGCCGTCTATCAGCCTGTATTTATTACGATTGCCAGATCCATTTACAATAGTGAAAGGGTGTTATAGCCCCGAACGCTGTTCTCTCGCGTTCGGTATTGGCTACAGACGACAGTTTCCTTCCGTCTCTATTCCTTTGCATTTTCCTCTTTTTATTAGAAACCGTCAACGAAAACTGTCAACAAAACTGTCAACATAGGTGTCTACAGTTTTTAAGTTGATCTGGTTGGCTGGCTGGCCGCATCAATGGAGCTAGAGGGCTACAAATTTAAACATGTTTAGAAAAAACGTTTGGGGTTTTTTCTACCCCCTCCCACTAATAAGTCTTTAGTAGGGGTTCAATTTGCAATGTAAGTTTATGCTAAGTTTTCGCCTTAGTTTGTGTCCGGCAGCATTAATGCTTGTCTTTTGAAAATTCAGACTTTTTTAGTGACCTCTGTCCAACAAAAGGCGAGAGAAGTAATTTATTCATTGATCACCCCTTTTCCCAATCTTTTAATTGCCAAAAGTTGCCATTGAGTGACTAACCAGACCTGTTTATTTATGTATCAGTATTCTATAGTCCTTATCGATATTTGCAAAGCTGTATACGGCACAAGGCTAGAGGAAGAGAAATGAAGATAGAGAAATTGAATTGCAACAATCTTCCAAGAAGGAATTCACCTACCTACCTGTCTTGCCAATCAGCAGCTGAAATCCTGGCCTTTTACCGGGACTCGAACACAGAGGGAAATGACTAACTATTTCAGTCACAAGGCCTCTATGGTATATATATATATATATGTTAAACTCTATAGTCTTTATCGTGATATATCTGTCTTTCCTATTTAACGATACTATTCAATGTCCATCACTTCGCTAACAGTTATCATAAGTATACAACAACAGTCTCGGCTGACGGTTGCTACTGATACTATAAGTGTGATAGGCACGTTATGAAGTGAGAAAAGGTTAGGTAGTTTAATAATAGGGTAGGAAGAGAGAGGAGAGAAAATAAAGTTAGATAGTTTAGTTTTTAAAAAGTAGGAAACGAGTGGGCTGATGGCTGCTATGGATACAATGTGTCTGACAGACACGTCTCTTGTTATATCTATGATGTGTCACCATTGCTGGTAATCTAATAGATATCAAGGTGTGTTCGTATGCAAATGAATTGATCCATTTCTTTCTTTCTTTCTTTCTTTCGTTTCTTTCTTTGCTTTTTCTTCTTCTCTGTTTGATGCATAATCCTGGGATTTTTTTAAATTAAAAAAAAAAGTTCCGTTCCTTATTTTAACTTTTCTGCCTTTCCATGCCGCAAGATATTCTACAACGTTTTTTTTCTCCTCCCAAAAGAACTAAAACATTTGTAAGATCGATATCAGACAGAAACCAGCTTGGGAAAACTTTTAATTTGATGAACATTTGAAGTCTATTTTTTTAACGGTTCAACTTAAAAGTCAACGTTGAACTTTTTGCTTCCAAATCTCTTTAACGTTTATTCACGTGAAGATCAAAAACATGTTCATACTTTTTTCCCGTCTGCTGTTATAACGATGGCAACAGAGAAAATCGAAAAATTGAAATGACCCATGTCTGCCCACATACGCTTATTTGTACAAATACCGGCACTGACAAAAAGAAAAGCGTATATATCTCTCATCCAATTCACGCAGGTACAATTGTGTCCCATTTTTTTTCGAAATATGTAATTATTATAAACGACTGTTAGAAACCATTAAGTTAAACGTATGCAAATCACCCACATCACTACAAAGTACCTAAAATGTATGGAAATAACATAGGCAACGTTCTTCAAAACTGCGACAGGATTTATGCTGGTGATTTTCTTTTACTAAGAACTGCCACGTACTAAAAGTCTTTTGATCGGAAATAGTGAAGCAATCAAAGAGTTGAATAAAAACTCTGGTAGTGAATCAAGTGAATTGATGTCTACTTTAATTGCTTTTTGTTTTGTTTTGGGCTTTCTTTTTGCTTTTTTATTCACTATCTAGACGTATTTCAGCTCAAAAGAACTGCTTTCACAATAATCGAGAGAAGACAGGAGCAAATGGTAACCTTAACGTGAATAACCAATCCAATGCGCGATAAAAGTGTAAAGAACGACCAGCATACAGAGACAGGCGTCATTCATACGAGTAAATTGTATGTCATACTTCCTCTAGAACAGAGCTTTCCAAACGTTTTGCATTGGTGACACTCTTTACAAAAGGTTTTTTTACGACACATTACTTGAGTTTTGTTAGCCAAACCAAGTGTCATCCCATGTCATCCAAGCAGTTCAACTGACCCAGGAAAAGTATCTTT
>VCCN01005310.1:1571141-1582810 GCA_006491835.1 Architeuthis dux | reverse complement strand
CTTAAAATTGACTTTTAAGAGCACAATTCTACATTGAATTTTGTTTTTTCCGGACACACATTTGGACTATTCTTTCTAACAAACACAGAAAAAATTTACAAACAACAGTTTTTAAATTTTAATTTACGTTTTAAAATGGGGTGTCCAAGTGCGCACGAAATACCTACAAACATGGCTGCCGATCGGAACGGAGGATGGGTTTGAACTTCAGCCATCCAGTTGAGTCTTGGTAACTCAATTGGTAGAGCTGGCCCGCGTAAACGGTGCTTCCTGTTGGGGATGTAGGTTCAAATCCCACCTAAGACTTATTCTTTATTTTCCGATCAACGCTATTTACTCACTGACGGAAGGTAATCGGCCCGAGTAAAAGTTGCGATAAAAAGCAACTAATAAATTAAGATGAAGGTAAAAAAGTAGACATAAAAAAAGAAAAATAATAATGAATTGTTTATAATAACCTGTGATATCAAAGGTAATATTTGTTAAACAAATGCGTCAAAACTCTCATTTACTTGAATGATTACATAGATGCCAAAACATCCATTGTACGTAGATACATCAATAAGTCCGTAGCCTAATGATAAAAAAGCATTTATTTTACATAATAAATATTTATTTTTCAACATAGTCTCCTTCCTTGTCAAAGTTCCTAATTTAGTAGTGGATAGTAATCAAATAGATCGAACATAATACAGTGTAAATTTGGGTAATAACTATAAATCGGGCTACGGACTTATTGATCCATCCTAGTAGCGTGCTAACATATGTAACGGATAGTATATGGATTTAAAACGTTGATCATTTCTGCTAGAAAACTTGTGCAAAGTATTAGTTTCAGAGGTTGAATAGATGGTAGAAAGGGTACATAATGCCCCCCCCCCTCTCCTCACAAACGATTTTTAATTACCCACTCTTGATGAAATTTGGTCTCGGTGCAAGAAGGTGACGTTTGTTTTCAAAACTATGAATGATTAAAAATCATCAGAGCAAAATTAGACCGTAAACGGAATTTGACGATTTATGTACTGAATCTACGTACTGAAAACTTTAGCGGGTTTCGGTACTCAATCTGTAAATTGTGCATTGAAAATCAGGAAGAAAGGGGTTATGAGTGATCAAACCTTACCGACAGGATAGTTTTATTATAAGTTTAATGTTTAACTGAAAAGAAAATCCTTCCACTAAAATTGCTGAAATTTTCATTATCGGGAACATCTTCATCGCATACCAAACATTACAAACATCTTATTTGTTTCTTGTGTTGTGTCCCTGAATAAAGTCCTTATCAGAAACATCAAAAAACGAATTAAACTTCTACACTCAGTTATCAAATTAATTAAAACAGGAGGCCGCAAAATTAAATACTGCTTGAAGACAGCCCCCATTACTTTGAAAGGCAGACATCAAAGACAAACTTAAGACGAAAAAAACTAAATGATAGCCATTTCAAAAGCAAATTCAATATAACTTCACTAAATGGCGCCGGGAGAATTATTAGAATTATGCGGGTGGGTGGTTCCTGAAAATATTATGATGATTAAAAGTCAAATCAAATTTGTCAGATGAGGACAAGAAAAAAGAGATATATCTCGTGCGGGGTGATGATGTGTGTTTTATGTAAACAAACTGGTGTTTTTATAGGACGAATCAATAACTAGAACGCGTCGCTATTGTATTTGAAGAGATTTTGTTCAGTGATAAATTTGAACTTTCCATTGCAAAAACGAACATAGAAAATAACAGAATCTCATCTATGTATTGATTTTCAATGAAAATGAAAGGATTAGGTTAATGAAAGTTTATTATCAAGATATGGGAAACGACATAACGCCCATTGATATTCTGGTCAATTTCAAGAAAGAAAATTCGTTTTTGCTACTGCACTAAAGCATTATTGATTTTACATATATTTGGCTTTGTGTACTGTTTGCCGGTTGACTTAGTTAAGTATTTCCCGAAGGTGTTCGAGCCTAGGTAAAAGCTAAGATTTCATATGTTAAGTAGCCACCCCCCACCAATCTTCATTTGCTAATTTGGCCTTGTGCCGTACCAAACAGTGGTTAGTAAATATTCAGAAAATTACTAAAATTCAGTGTTTGGCATCTACTGTCGTGCAATGGTTAGCAAGCGCGTTTATCAAACCAATTCGCAAAAAATGTGAATTTGATCCTCACTAGATGCTCCACAACTGTGATCCTGCGCCAGATTAGGCTAAGCCCAACAACTATCTGGAGTGACTCCCCATCATAGGTAAAGGTTATCTGGAGTGACTCCCCAGCATAGGTAAAGGTTATCTGGAGTGACTCCCCAGCATAGGTAAAGGTTATCTGGAATGACACCTCGTCATAGGTAAAGGTTAGCCAACTAGTATAGCAGACCATTACTATAGTGTTGCGAGTTTTATCCTCGGTCCGTGTCCCACGCTTTTAGCCTTATGCCAGACTACGCTAAGCTTAGTAAATAAGGTATCTGAGTGACCATGAAGAGTTAAGGTTCTTTGTATAATAATTACCTTTTCTTTTAACATCAGATGGGGGATCACAAGACTGCACAGTTTATTAGAGAAAAAACCGGAGTCAGAGATATCATAAGAAAACTCAAATAGCAATGGGCAGGCCATGTGGCAAGAATGTCAGACAACCGGTGGACTTGACGACTCACAACGTGGATCCCAAGATGCGTAATTTTGGTCGGCAAAAAATAAGATGACGTGACGATTTAGATAAGTTCATGAGATACTGGCGCCGCGACTCCCACGATCGAGATCTGGCGGATCTTGGGGAAGGCCTAGGTCGGCCGTTAAAAGGTTGATGATGATGAATCCTATCATTTCTCGCAAAACCATTACAAAATCTAATACTATGCGAAAATCGCTAATTTGTGTGTGACTCTGTATGTATGTAGTGAGCATCACGGCCAAACTAAATCGAGGCAAACTTTCTCTTTTATGGGTCTAAAGTGAGGGGAAACACCCCAATCCGTTTAGGGGTCAAAATAGAGGGGGGCATCTCTTTCCGTTTAAGGCTCAGAATCGGCGTGGGGGAATCTTTGTCCCTTTTAAGTGTCAAAATTTGGGTGGGAGAATTGTTTTTCCCCTTTTAGGGGTCAAAATCGGGGGAACTTTTCTCTTATAAAGATCAAAATCGAGGGGGTATATTTTTCACATTTTAGGATTCTAAATCGGGGTGTGTTAACCTTTTCGGGGTCAAAATTCGTGGAGAAGTTTAGGAGACAAAATCGAGATTTTATGAAATCTCTATAAAATATCATTTGTTTTCCTGTATTTTTATATTTGAAGTTATTTTCCCCTCGGGCAACGTCGGGTAACCCTGCTAGTTAAATATACAGAAAGAATAAATTACAAAAACTAACGGTCTTTTTGTTTTGTATCTACTATTAGGAGTAGCAATACAAATGCGTTTTATCTGTTTACGAGAGTTAACCTTGGACTAAATTCACTATATCAGCCCTTGAGTTATTTATCAAAGTTTTGTGTCAGTTTATCAACAGCCGCATATCTGTAAAGTAATGCCCTTACGCTGGCTACGGCTTCAGCCGTCACTGGTTGGGCTCCACATATCCCATTACTACTTACTCGGTCCGTTTTGCGTCATGCGAAATAGACTTAGAGGCGACATGCACCCGAAGTGGTGTCACTTCACCTCACCCTACCTATCAGTAAAGCAAGAATTTGTATTTAAAAACACGAACTACCCGGTGGGTTGTGTAACAATATCTAGATATGATGTCATCATACATGATGATTCATTTTTAGATTTAACTTATTTTTAACAGATTAATTACTTTTCCAGGTTCACTAAACCAAGCATTTGATGTCGGCCAGTGCGAATTCAGGGTTTTTTTCGCTCTCGAATTCGTACTGGCTGACATCGAAAGCTTTATTCTGTAAATCTGAAAAACAATAAATCTGATACCTAATTTAAAACTAAAAATGAATTATCATTGCAACAAAATATATTAAGAGACAAGTTTCAACTAATGTCATTTGAAAATTAACATTTGCAGCAACTGTAACAGTATCTGGATATATGCGATTACGCATGTTCTTCGATTCAGTTCGCTTGACTATTTAAATTGCTTGTCGTATTTTTTAATTTGCTTGCCATATTTTGTTTAATTTGCTTTCCGTATTTTTTAATTTGTTTGCCATATTTTTTTTGATTTGCTTGCCATTTTTTTTAATTTGCTTGCCATTTTTTTTAAAATTTGCTTGACGTATTTTTTAATTTGCTTGTCATATTTTTTAATTTGGTTGCCAAATTTCTTTTAATTTGATTGCTGTATTTTTTATTTGCTTGCCATATTTTTTAATTTGGTTGCCATATTTTTTTAATTTGATTGCTGTATTTTTAATTTGCTTGCCATATTTTTTTAATTTGCTTGCCGTATTTTTTGATTTGGTTGCCATATTTCTTTAATTTGATTGCTGTATTTTCAATTTGCTCGCCTTTTTTATTTGTTCGTATTCTTGATGTTTTTACCCAACGTTTCAACAGATCCATTCTTCAACCTTTTTCAAGTGTTTAATCGGTAATAAAGGAGGAAAATGTCTTCTTTTCTTACAGATAAAAAGCGATACATGACGAACAAAAAGTTCAAGACTTGTATAACATTATTCGTTAGAAAAATGAATGGAGAATGTTTTAATGTATGGGAGCTGAAACGTTGTGGTAACAAAATCAAGGAACACAAAGTAGGAATTCACTTGTTCGAACTTTTCAAAGTTACCGACAATATAACAATGTATCTCTAAAACAATTGTCATAGAAAGTAAAAGGTACAAAATGAATCTTAACTGAGTCGTTTGTTATGCTACCATATAATACAGTATTTAAGAGGGTGGATCGATAATTCCATCGCACGAAACGTAGTTATTAGCTGAATTTTCACTGTAGAATATTTGATCTATGCAATTAATATTCACAACTGAATTGAATGCATTGACAAGGAAAGAGATTATGTTGAAAAATAAATATTTGTTGTTTAAAATAACTGCTTTTTCCTCATTAAGCTGCAGGCTGGTGTACGTATTTGATGAAATGTCAGATGGTTTGTTCAGCTGTGCTCGCCATAGCAGACAGTAGAATGTCTCTCATGCCACATCGCAAACGATGTTAATATTACTGACTGTATAGCCTTGTTATAATGTTTCTTCACAGATGCATGACAGTTCTTTGAAGTTCTGAAATGAATATTGTCATTATTCCATGAATTAGTCCGACTAGTATCTTCATCTTTGTTATTTTAATACTAAAGATGTATGTATGTGGTTTTCATAAGCAAAAAGTAGAAAATTCTATTTACGTAGGTATTTAGGCAAAAATGTTTAACTATTTTCCTTCTTTTTTCTTTTTCAGGGAGTAAAAAATCTTTGAAAAATGATTTCTTAACTGGTCTCCCATACATATAAAAAATAGAAATAATTCTATTAATAATCTCCGGTTAATTAGATTTTACAATTCTCAATTATTATATCACAGTTTTATTTAATAACTAAGTTTCATGATTATTCTCGGAGAATAAAGATTTTAAAAATGTTTTAAACCATTTATTCATAAAATAAACTTTTGAAAAAAACACTTTTAAAAATTATATTTTGTGCAAATATTTTGTTTTTGCACAATCTTAAAATCTACATTATATTCTATTTTTAAAAAAGCAACTAAAAACTGTTTTTAAAAAAATGTTTTAGTTTTATTGTAGTTTATTTTCCCCCAATTCAGGTCATAATTTCTACATCTCCAGCAAAGCTTTTGAATATGATTTAATTTCTCCGGGGACTTATCTTTATAGTTTTTAAAGAGAATTATTTATTCACAGGATATTTAATAGAGATTTTATAAAATTAAATAAAGAAGGTGATTGACTTTTAAAAAAGATAGTTACTCAAATTTGTCTTGAAAATACGCATTCCATATTTAAATACACCCAAAATTGAATAAGTACCGAAAATTCTATTGAGATACAATAATCATGTAATTTTTTATAGAATTTTAAAATCTGCGTGTATTTTGCATAAAAATGTTCTATATGCAAATTATTACTCCCATTGTTTAGACTGTGTAAACAACTTTCTGAAAGACAAAAATATCCGGTTCTAAACATGGAAAACAAATGATTTTTATATTAAAACATTCTCCATTCATTCTTCTAACGAATGGGATGAATATTTCTTACAATAAAAATAAATGTTATAAAAGTTTTGAACGTTTGTTCGTCATGTATTGCTTTTTAGTCATAGGTTAGTGAGGTGCAGAATGTGCCTGTCTATTTCCCACCCTAATCGACGCCTTATTTTTCCTTTATTTATTTATGATATCCTGTCTCTCCCTCCAATTTCTCTCAAGTGTTCTCCTCTACTCTTTCTCTCTCTTATTCTCCCTTACATTATCTCTCTTTGTCCTTTTCTCTCTATCTAATATTTCCTTTTTCTCTGTATATTATTCCCCTTTCCCTCTCATTCTCTTTCTCTTTTTTATAGAAAGTTAATTTTATTTTAAACCAAACATAACAGGATTGTATTATTTCTAGTGGAACATTACACAATCAAAACAGATATTATCAGGTATTATTTATGACCAAACTCTACATCATTGAAACTCTGTTGCCAAAAATATCTTTTTGTAGGGATGTACTCATTTGTGGACGGCAACATATTCATATTTTTGGTCACATAGTTTTACTGATGTGGAGTTTGGTCATAAATAATACCTGATAATATCCGTTGCGATTGTGTAATGTTCCACTAGAAATAATAAAATCCTGTTAGGTTTGGTTTAAAAGAAAAATAATAAAAGAATGTTGTAGGGGTGTAGTCATTTATGGGCGACACTGTGAATGTGTGTCGTATTCTGTTTTACTCTCTCTCTCTCTCTCTCTCTCTCTCTCTCTCTCTCTCTCTAAATACTTAATGTTTATTTTGCATTCACTATCTTATTCTCTCCTTTACTCTGTCTGTTATTCTCTTTGATTCTCCCTTGCTCCCTCCCACCTACCCATATTTTCTCTCTCTTTGCTCTCCCTCTCGCTCTCATATTTTTCATTAAATAAAACAACTCAGCTACCGATTACCTGCTAATGCCAATGACGGAGCAGACATTTGAGCCAAACATTCACAGAATGCATCGCAATAACAAAGAATGGCAAGAGTACCAAGACAGGCAAAGAAACGACCTTAACCTATTTATGAATCGGGTTGCTATGATAACATGGCTGACGGTGGTAAACGTTCTGCCTATCTTCTTTCATTTTGTTTTCTCCAACACAAAATTGCTAATATCGTCACTCGATTTTTATTTTTCTAACTACAATTGAAGAAATCTAAGAAGTGTTTAAAAAGACAAATTATAGATCTTTTATCTAAAATTATAGATCTAAATGTATATCTAAAATATGTAAATTGGCAATAGATCTACATTTATATATAAACTATCTTAATTAGCAACGACGGACGGAAAATTGTTTTACATGACAATTATGGCAGGCTGCTTCACACACCACAAAGTCCAGACCCTTCCAAACATGCACCTTTTAAACGGGAACTGCTCTAGTTATATTAACACCAATTTATCTAATCGACGAATGCCATTAATCGGTCATTCTGACAGATTATTACTCATGCTATCTTGTTATTTCTAGGCACTATGCGTGTATCTGTTTCAACTGTAAAAGTTATAAATATAAAATATAAATAAATACTCAGTGTCAACTAATCATGTTCGAGGCTTTTTATAAACGAAGCAAAGGCTAAAATGTCAGATGTTGAACAAATGAAAAACATCAAGCGATAATCGTATTGGGTATGCCATCAAAAATAACAGTGGAAGTGGAGGAAGGTTATCAAAATGATATGAATGAGGGGCACCCAGAAGACAACATGAGATCAAACTTGCTTTTTACGCGATTAATTCGTCCCAATCTTTACTGGCGTAAGATGAATTCGCATAACGCAGTTAATGGAATCAATGGTGACAAAATCAATGAATCCTCCTCCTTTCAGATCGTCCATCAAGACTTATAAATGCGTGTTTCAAAAACATATTTTAGCTGCATATAATGCCAAAAACTGTTAAGGTTGATAAAAATAATTATGATATTTTTCATTTATTTCATAATTACATCATTAAACTATTTCTTGGAACATTTGTCCTAAATTGACGGCAAAGATGTCGATTCCGCCCCCCCCCCCCCATTACTCAATTTCCTATATTATATCTAGCGACCGCTTTCTCCAGATTTCTGCGGACTTCGATGCTTCCTTTGTCAAACTCCACTTCAAGTTGAAGCTGACTTTGCTTTTCATTCGTAACAAGAACAAAAGAACAATTCTCACCTGATTTGGGGAATTAAACACTTCACTGTTTGTCTATCCTGTCACGTTAAACCAAACCGATATATAAAATCAACATTTCCCTACCGTGATCATGACCAAGCGATTGCTAGGCGGCTCCCTTGCCAATTGAGCCAAACTGACAAGTCTTACATATCCATGAATTTATTTATATATACAATATAAAGTTTCAGTAATCATCTTCAGTTGGAATAGAAGTCGGAGTGGAGTTTGACCCTGTAGCAGCCAGGCTTGTTCATGTTAGAAAAGTGCTTGTCGGCTTCAACAAGTCTAAATCTTTATTTCTTTTACAGTGATTTCTTTAGCCGTATTTTCAGCTGTTTCACCCTATTTCTATTCAGCTTTTTCAAATGCACGTTGCTCATCGAGTTGGACACGACCATTCTCGCGTGATTCTACTACGTGCGAATTAAGCAATTCTCGCATATTTTCTGTATCAACGTCGAAATCTATGTTATTTCCAATAGCAGTTATGTCTTCAATTATTTTGTCCGTGGGACTGAAGCCAAGAAAACCATTTACACAATGTGGCAAAAGATATTTTCAAATTGCTCACATATTACTGGAAGCACTGCTTTATAGTTGTAGTAAATGAACTCGAGTATTCCAGAAAAACATGAAATGTTCGTAGTTCTCTAAATCGCAGTAACTGAATTTCACTTTGATTGTAGTGACATTTAGTGTGGTTTTACAGTACACCACTGCTAGCAAGCTGATCTCAATTATTTATCTCTAAATAGCTATTTGTGTAACCCGTGATTTCACGGGTAGGATGTATTAGACAAATCAAAACTCTCATTGACTCTAATGATTACATTTGTAGTGTCACGATGACACAGCAAACGATAAAAGCATTTATATGAAATGTGCGGATGCCAAAGTTTTATCAAACTTAAGTTCAAGTCTGGAGTTTGACTTTGTTTTTCTACCGTAAGAAGAACAAGAACAATCCTCACCAAAGTTAGGGGGTGTAAGCTCCTCATTGTCTGTCTGTGCCATCACGTTAAACCATCACGATTTGTAAAATTTAGTTTCCCCAACCATGATTTGAAATCACGAGCAACTGTTCGGTAGACTGAGCTAAATTGACATGTCTTACATATCTGCGAAGATTTATGTTAGAAATACGCAAGGGCTTATTTCATTCTAATAAATAAATACATTTATAAAAGTAACATTATCCTACCGTGATTTGAAATCGCAACCAAGTGATGGGTAACCGGCTCTCTTAATGACTGAGCCAAACTGACAAGTCTTACATATCTACGAATTTATTTATTATATATACAATAAAAAAAAGTTCCAGTAATCATCTTCAGTCGGACTAGAAGTGGGAGTGGAGTTTGACCCTGCAACAGCCAAACTTGTCTAGCTACATTTAGCGCCAGAACACGTATAACGAATGAAATATGTATTTAAAATTTGATCATTAATATCTAGCTATCTTCTGTTAGATAACTTATGAATATTAATATTATTAACTAGAGGCACAGTACCAAGTGTACATTTTCTGGGCGTTGTCAAAAATATTTAAAGATATTCCTATTTCGTGTTAATTGAATTGAAAGTTAATGTTAGACACAGTTAGTCATGATTTCCAATGAAAAGCTATTGTTAATGATAATATTATTAGATGAAGCGTTGTCAACTATTATTAAAATTTGACTAGTAATTCTTTCAACTTAATTTCAGTTGCTTTTTATTACAACCACTCATTCTACGGCGTTTGTACACAGCGTGAGTCGGACATAAAGAATAAGCCTTCAACGATACTCGAACTCGCATCCCTTTTCCTCGAGAAGCCTTGTTTTGGTGCGACAGCAGATCTACTCTTAAGCTATGAAAGCTAACCGTTGTAGAAGTTCAAATCTAACCATATAACCCAATCTTATTTCCCCCGAACACCTGACGCTGCCATATTTAATGTTTTGTTTACATACACGTAGTATTAATAGTAATATTATCTTTGAGTTTTATTAATAGATGAAGCATTATCAATTATCATTACTTATTTGTACTAGTATTTCGTTCGTCTTATTTCCAGCTGCTTTCAAAAATATAATTAAAATATTAGTCAAAATATAATAATAATTGACTATTGCCAAAGGATTTTAAGCAGTTTTGTAATTTTGGGTTCTTTCAAGGTGAGTTTTACAACATTCTAACAGAAAATAACAATTCAAACAATATTGTATCACATTTGTTACAAACACAATTACTAATGAAGCAACATTCTATCTGTAAATTGGAGGTTATACTGAACATTATTCGTGAATTTTCGGTCAATTCAGTTTGATAGATGCTTATTTCTTACCGGTGCCAGCAATCGGTGTTCGAACCAAGAATAAAGCAAAGATTTCGAATGCTGAATTTCAAGTTGCTCATGAATACATGGAAATGGATGTGTTAATACTCGACTGTTAAAAGGACACGGTCAGTTCAATTTGATAAACATTAAGTGTGATTTACGGCGCAAGAGTTTTACATATCTAATGATGTAATGATATATATCAGTACAGTGTGGCTAGCTTAGCAGTTAGATCCTTATATCCCACCGGCGCCAATCGTCGATGTTCGAGACAAGCCAGGATTTCGAATGTTGAATTTCTAATTGCTCCTGAATGCATGGAAATGAATGTGTTAAAGCTCGATTGTTTAAAATAAACGTCTAGTTCAATTTGATTAACATTGCATGTGATTTGTGCCGAAAGGGTTTTACATATCTAATGATATATTTCAGTACATGTGTGGCTAGCTTAGGAGTGGGGTAAGTTAAATGCTTATTTCTTACCGGCGCCAATAGTCGGTGATCGAGCCAAGATAACAGACAGGATTTAGAATGCTGAATTTCAAATTGCTCATGAATGCATGAAAATAAATGTGTTAATACTCAACTGTTTAAAAGACACGGTCAATTCAATTGGGATTTAGGTCGAAAGAGTTTTACATATCTAATGATGTATTCCAGTACAGTGTGGCTAGCTTAGGAGTGGTGTGAGTCGCATACTTATTTACCACAGGCGCCAGCAGTCGGTGTTCGAGCCAAGATAAAAAACAGGATTTCGAATGCTGAATTTCAGATTGCTCACGAATGCATGAAACTTAATGTGTCATACACGACTGTAAAATAAAATTCGTTTATATCTTTAAAAATTTTACAATCTGATAAATAGAATTTTGATATGCGTGCGTGTGTTTTAATTCAGAAAAGCATGTCCGGGAGCGATGGTCAAGTGGGGAATTAGTTAATGACGATTTCTGCTGTATTTAATGTAATATCAGATGTGCATATTTGATG
>VCCN01005310.1:1491292-1503041 GCA_006491835.1 Architeuthis dux | reverse complement strand
CACTGAACATCTTTTTTTATCGTTTCATTATCCCGTATTCCTTTCGGGATTAAGCAATCTATAACAATTGTCAGAAGTCTTTTCTTTTATACTGACTGTTATACTCGTTATTAATACTCAGACTTCAGATTCATTTTCTTACCTTGACACGGTTTCTTTTTTCTTTTTTTCAGTGTAGAACTGAATAGTATTTTGGAGTAGTAATGAAGCCTTTGAATTTTCTCCCTTTGAATTTAACACCAAATAAACCTTTTTTTTAATATTCTTATTTGGATATCAATCATCAATTCTCTAACCATCTTCAGATGATATAGTCTCACAATAAACAAGTCATTCGTTTACGATGAAAGCCTGACATACAGATAAAGCAACCATGTGTAATGATCATGACTGTCACTTTTTACATCAATTCTCATGAGTTTCTGTACTCATGACATTTTCAACAATTGTTTTCACACTTAATCCCAGTGGCTAACAGTGGGGGTCTTGACTGATATTTAGCAAGCGTTTTTATGCATGAATCATAATTGTTTCGTTATGTAAATTCCATTTGTATTTCATTTAACTCTCAATTAAAAACTTGCAAGCATCTTTCGGAAAATACAATTCAACGTTAAACACGCGAAAAAGGTCACAATAGTGATACTGGAAATCACATAAGAGCAGACATAATTGTAAATAATGATTGTGAGCGCTTCAAGAAAATTCCAAGTGGACTCCTTTTGTCTTTTGAGTCAACATTTTAATTTGTTCGCTGTGACTCGTTCCGTAACGAAGTAATAAGCCGTTTTCTACATATATATCTGTATATATGGGGTGTAGGTATGTATGTATGTATGTATGTATGTAAGTATTTAGATGGGTATTGTTTATAAGTAGCCCAAAACCTTACAAAAGCAGCAGCAGAATTCGAACTGTCATTCATTTTGTCTTTTTCAGTGTGAGCAAAAGTTAAACAAATGACTTTGACCACAAAATTTCAATCGGTATTTTTCTGACAATTCTTCGGATCAAATGGTCTAAAACTGCGTTCGCATCACTCAAGCCGATGAGTGGAAATATGTGGGAAACTTTATATTTGATTCTATTTTATGAACACAATTAGAGACCAAACTGCCTGGAAATAGTTGGAAATTATACCAATTGAAACACCGTGATCTAGATGTGAGAGCATGAGTGTAACAGTCTTAATTTCCAACAAGTCTTTCAGTATTCCATTTTTTTTCCTTTTCATTCAATGTTTTAGTCTGTTAGGCTTTGTGTGTCTATTTCTTATGAACCATGTCGTCTCTTTCACTCTTTCATCATCATTCACTCATACATTATTTTACAACAAATAAAATAAACGATATTTTTTTCGTCCAGGTTAAGATGCCAAAAAGTAGATTCATATCAGAGTCTTTTACGCCCATTCTTTCTGGATCGGCTTCTTCTACCTGCAAGACAAAAATGCAAATATGTAAGTTGGGTTCAAATGTGAAGATGAAAATTTATATTTAAAAAAACTTGTTCGCTATCATAGACGGGATAACTCGTCTTAGCAAGTCGATACTACGGACGAGGTAACTTGTTTTTACGATAGTGTGTTATTAAGTCCAGTGTCACAGACGAGATAACTCTTACGAGATTTTGTTATTTTTTCGCAAGATGGCAGCATCTCCTTGTGCAAACAAAGGAAATTTGCATATTAATTTTGGTGATATGACAACTAGTGAATAAAGACTTTCTATTTTCATCAATTTTTTACGAGAAAAACCCGACACAAGAGTTACAACGTTAAAAGTTATACTTGTCAGAGAACAGGTTAATCATTTCGTAGGGTGCACTACAACACACACTGAAGTAGTACCTATTTCTACTAATGGATAGCACCACCATATCATCTTATTTCGTTCACTACAGTGACTAACCTCTAATTCAAAATAACCCGCAGTAATGGATATAGAAAAGGCATTTTAATCCAATAGAAAGAAAATGTTATAAATTGAGCCTTATTTTGTAGGACAAATCTTGCAAAATTTAATCTCCATGAATTCAATGGCTAATAGCAGCCTGCCCAGTACTTGGATGGGTGACCAGTTGGAAAAGCTAAGATTAGCAAATAATTACATCATTAAATCCGGGCTTATGGTCAAGTCACGCTGAAAGCACCAGTTTCTGCCAGATCTCCAAAGTTAAGAAGTAATGAGTCTGCTTAGGACTTAGATGGGTGACCACTTAGGAACAGCAGATAACTGAAGCCTGTGAACCAGACTAAGCAAAGCTTAGTACATTCTATTAAATCAATAGCTAACTGGTTAATATACACAATAGGAGAGAAATGGGGGAATCTCTATTCGAATAACTCAAAGAATCAAGGAACTATGTGTATATTCTAAGACGATTTATTCAATGAATACAGATATTATGCATAACAATAACTCTCTCTAAAATGTGAATGGCCCCTGTCAAGGTTGACAACAGGTGTAAAAGCTTTTTGCTATTACTACTGCCCGGGCAGTAAAGTAATTATGGAAGTGTGGCTTGTCCATCAACCCACTGTCTTCTTTGTCGACCATTAAAGTATGCCAACAACGGGACATTTTTGTCATGATATTTGTCGTTGGGACAAAGTGCAAGGGTGTGGATTCATGCCTTTCCCAAGTGCATTAGTGCAAAGTTTGCTGCCTCGCACGCCCATATAACAAAACTGAAAAATTATTCTTAATTTGATTGGTAATACGATGTTTGAGAATAAGAAGGGATATCGCTAGGAGCCTCACTGTGGGGTAAGTGTTAGCAATCTGGTCTCACAGATCGTTATTACTGACTAGCGAGTTCGATCTTTATTGGGTGCCTCATACTTGTGGCTTTTAATCCAATACAATGGGCATGTGTGCGTGCGTCCAATCCAGAAAATATTTTTCATGAAATTTTACATGAGGTTTGGGAGATTCAGTGTCTTGAATTCGTGGTTTAAGGTTAATCCAAACAAAACTAAAATGGACGGCAACAATTTTTGATCCAAAAGCAAAAAGCAAAAAACGAAGAAAGATTTCACTTTCTTGTTTAAACATCCCACAGGAAGGAAAGTGACTCTTTCATAATAGCGATGTTTGAATAGGTTTGTTCTCTACTCAGTAGCTACCACGTTAATAGTGGATCAACAGAACGAAATTACTCAATGAGATCAATTCTTGTCTGAATTTAGTTAGACAATCATTGTGTAAATTGACACCGAACACACAACCCTGACATACAGGATATTCAAAAGACGGAAGTGACAGTCCAATCGAGCATGCGCGCTAAACGGCGATTCCACATTTTAGAACCAGGAACACCCAACGAAGGCCGGAGGGTACACGACCGAAACTTTGTGAACTAATGAACACATAGACGAGGAAAATAGTCCGACCATATCATACACAATGATCAATGAGATCAGTAATTATCCTGGCAATTATTTTAACCTGGGGAATGCTAAGGAATTTGGCTCGTCTAAATATTTGGCTCGTCTAAATATTACAAACTGTAAATACAACTTACGCAGACATCTGAAGCAGCAAGAGTTCTTGTTTCGTACCATTGCCTTACATTTAAGTCGAGGACACTGGGTCCATTCACATTTCGTCTTGCCACTCTGAAACATTTAAAACATTTATTTTAGTGTGTAAAAAAGTGAACAAATTGTATGTACAAACACATGTCATAACAATCATATTTACACAATATCTAGGGCCTTAAACATTTGTGTAATAAAAATCATAATTCATTTTAAAATCATTTACATCTCTTGATAGCACGACATGTCCGGTAATCTATCTCATAGTCCCACCACTCTATTGTTAAAAAACAATTTTGCGATATTTAATCTACTTGTTTCGTATATGTATGGCCTCACACTCCATTGTACTCCCTTCTAGTCAAAAATACATTAGGGTCTACTAATTCTAAACCACGTATACTATTAAACATTTCTATTAAGTCTCCCCGATCCCTACTATTTTCTAATGATGATAACTCTAACTCTTTTAACCTATCCTCACAACTCATACTTTTAATTCTGGTACTAAATTAGTTGACCATCTCCGGACTTTTTCTAAAAGATTTTAAAAATCTTTCTCCAAGTACGATGACCAAGCCTGGACACAGTACTCGAGGTGCGGGCGGACATACCTCCTATATAGTATAAGGAACGAGTCATTGTCTATATATGAAAAAGTATGCTTAATCAGTCCTAGCACCCTGTTCGGCTTAGCAGCAGCACTGGCAATATACTTGGGGAATGGTAGTTTATCAGTTTTTATGATACCAAGATCTTTTTCATCATTTACAATATCTAGTATATTTTCGTTCATACATCAATCGTAACATGGATTTCTATTTCCTACATGTAATATCTTACATGTATCTCCATTAAAAGCTAATAACCATTCTCTTGACCATAACATTAATTTATCTAGGTCCCCCTGTACTCTAACTTGGTCAACCGGTGACAGGATTACATGGTACAATTTGGGATCATCAGCAAAAACTTTACATTTTATAGATATTATATCCAATAGATTATGAATAACTAATAAAGATAGTACTGGTCCAAGCACTGACCCCTATGACACAGCACTACTTACACACATCCAGTAAGATTTAGGACCATTTACACAGACTCTCTGTTTCCTACCCCGTAGGAAGTCTTCCAGCCAACAATTTAGTTTGCCAGCTAGGCCACATCATTGCAGACTTGTAAATCAGTCTACAGTGAGGAAATGAATCAAAGGCTTTTTTTAAATGTAGGTATAATACATCAAAAGGAACACCCTCATCATACAATTGTATCCACTCTTCGAGCAAGCAGATTCGTTAGACAGTATCTTTCCCCTCTAAAGCCATGTTGTTCGTCATACAATATACCATTATATTCGATGAATTCAACGATTCCTTTCTTTACAAGTTTCTCAGATTTTACACACTTGCAAGCTCAAACTCACTGATCTATAATTACCAGTTACGGCTTTGTCACCTTTTTTTAAATATAGGTGTGGCATTCGCCATTTTTCATATGTCTGGAAGTTCCCCCTGGTCTAAAGGTTTCGTCAAAATACAGTATAGTGGAAAATATAAAAGCATCCGCAGATTCTTTAAGCACTCGTGAATGAATCTCATCAGATCCCATTGCCTTATTTGGTTTTATAGTAGTCAACAACGTTTTTTACATCTGTAGGTGTGAAGAAATTATTTTCAAGAATAGAATCTCCTACCCGTCCACTAAATACAAACGGATCTGCTACACCATCGCCATAGATACAATGCATGAGGTCATTAAACCAGATGTCACGTTTATCATCTCCCTCAACAAATACAGATTGAAAGAAACGATTTAGTTCCTATGCTATTTCCTGGGCATCATTTATATCTCGACCATCATATATTTTAAGTTTAGAGATTGTTCCTCTCGACTTTGTCTTACTTTTTACATACACGAAGAAAGCCTTCGGATCTTTCTTAATTCTTTTGCAAAGATGTTTCTCGTGCTGCTTCTTGGCTATTCGCAATTTCTTATTTGCTGCATCCCTTCTTCTCACATACTCTCTATACATAGTATACGTTCTACATTCTAGATACCTCTTCCACGCGTAGTATTTCCTTTTCACACACCTCTTAACTTTTACATTGAACCACGGTGGATTTATTTTATTAACCAAGAGTACACACTCTTTGACAACATAATTTGTGTACGTATGAAAACCTCCCATGTTTAACATCAATAGCGTTTACCACCGAGGACGAGTTGGTTCCTCCACGTATTGCGTAAAAAAAAGGTCGCACAATTTACCGTAGAACCTTTTCGAAAACGAGTTATTACTATCTTTTACCATATTGTTTTACATCTATATTTGACAAGTTAAAATCTCCATTAATCAATATTCTGACCTTACGAATTTTGCTAGCAATCTCAAATATTCTAATATTTTATCATTATAATCTATGCTTGCATTTCCTTTTCTATATACAACACCAAGCAGATCGTCATTTCCCGTAATGTTTTTCATCCACAGCCATAAGGTATCTTTAACATTTAAGTCATGTATCTCCTTACATAATTCTACATCAATATTACCAGTATTATTATATCATCTCTAACTTCGATCGTATGTTTCCTATACATCTTAAAACCAGGTACATTCAGATAAAAGATAAAAAGGTTAAAATATATATAATTAAATCAGTTTATTGTGCGAAGATCTAACCCAAATCTTAAAGAAAAGTGTTTGTAAACCTGAATTAAAAAAGACTTTGAACATGTTTTAAGAGTTATTTTTAAATTTTCTGTATAGTGTAATGGAATCTTTCCGGTAAAAATAATAGATCATGTGTGCGTATGTCTCCTCCAGGAAACAGAGACTTTTAATTCCCTTTTTATGAGATTTTACATGCAGTTTAAGAGATTCAAGATCTTGAATTTGTGGTTTAAGGTTTCTCCACACAAAAGTAAAATGGATGATTACAATTTCCGATCAAGTGCAAAAACCTACCGATTCCTAGTTTATCTTTTGAAAATAGTGAGCAATATATTTATGAAAGTAAAATATATAGCCATGCAAACACGCAAGTAAGTTTCATTATAAGAGACAATACCTAAAAGATAAAAGTCACAAAAATGGAAATTTACGATTCTCTACAGCTTACTTTGTAAACAGTTATCTACGTATCAGCGTGTGTTAATACACTGGTGTGGATTTTTTAAATAAAGTTATTTTCGCAAACTGTAGTGCGTTTGTTCCTCACTGGTTGCCCAAAATTTGTGGTTTTGTGTCGTAAATAACGGTATCCCTGTGCCAAACTATGATACTACTACTTCCTGGACAGGTAATGCATCTATAAAAGAATGGTTTTCCTAAACGCTTACTCACACACTCTCTCAGTCAACCATCGTGGCATGCCAGTGACGAAACATTGTCAGGATATATGGCGATGGAACAGAGCGCAGGGAGACGCGCATTCATGCCATTCACAAAGGCATTAGTACAAAACGACCATAATCAGCCCCAGCAGAAATCGGTTTTCGTTTCTCCACTTCCGTACTGATAACAATTACGCCACCCGCACCACCATTCAGACTATGCAAATAATAATATAAAACAGGGGGTCATGGTAAAATAAGAGAAACAACGGGAAGCAACGAGAAACGAAACAATGATACCGTGTGTTACCAGTAACAATTGCTCTAATCAATGAATAACCCTACCCTTAAACCTAATCCTAAATTATTTAGCTAATCACCTTTTTAAATTACATTCCCTTTGCTTCCCGTTGCTTCTCGTAATTTACAAGGGGCCGACGAATTTTATTTTTATAGATGGCCAATTCTTTTCAATCAGTTGTTGTATACAGGGTGTCCCGCAAGAAGGTCCTTTCCTACCCGTTGTAAGGGGAGTAACTTTCTATTGACTCGGCTGAGATACGTCGTATTGAGGTTTGAGGATTCTGTTTCAATACAAAGTTACTCCCCTTACAACGTGTAGTAAAGGACATTCTCACGGGACACCCTATATATCTATCAGTTGTCCTTCAGTAATTAATTTCCCTCGAAAGATTTTCTTTAAGTGCTTTATGAAGCAATTTTCGAGATCCTTGTACATGCTTCTGATGAGTTCTATTTAATCTGTGTTTCTCTTTTTCCCACTCTCCGAATTATTTAGCGGTAATATTTATTTAACCTGGGCACAAAACATAATCTTCACGCATCTAAATAGCTATTCGTCAAAAAGAGTGATGCACGCACCTTGCACATGCAGATTCCACACGTTGGCTCTCCTAACACGATAACATTCGTGTACCATTTGGCACCGTTCGTGTACGTGACCTTTTTAAAAGTGCAGACTGGAAAACAAAGAAACATGCATTACATTTTGTTCATTTTTATTCACAAGAATGCACACCTAATAGTCGTTACCATAGTGATAGAATTAGTAAAGCGGTAATTTTAATGGTTTATGATAATCATGTGAAGTTTAGCGCGAAATTGTTTGGATTCTAAGATGAAGACGAGCACTCGAGACATAGGATGCGAGTTCGAGTCTCGTTGGAAGCTACCTCTTTATTCCGGTTCCATTTTGCTTACTTTAATGGTCGGAGGGTAAGCGTCTCTTAAGAGACAACTCCCAATGGATATGGAGGCCGGTGACGAGTCCCCGTTTCTGTTGCATGCGTTAGCTTAGTGATCCTTGCAAGTCTCAAGTACCAGGACTTCCTACAAGGTTTTATGACCACCAAAGGGATACCTCCACCCTAATCACACAACTTAGAGTGTACACTAGGGAAATGTGTCCTAATGAAGACTTTTCCACACTTTGCTCATACCGGGAATCGAACCCAGGACCTTCTGCGTGTGAGGCAGACGTGCTAACCATTACACTATCCGAGCGGGCGTTCGGAGAGTATTCGACCTAAAATAATATGAAAATATATTAATAAAGAATTAACAATGCAACTGTAGTTGGTAGATGTTTTAACGATTATAATAATCATTGTGGTAGTAATAATGATAGTAGTAGTATTAATGATAATAGTAGAAAAGATAATGATAGTATTATTAATGATAGTAAGGGTAATAAAGATAGCTGGGGTAACACTGGTACTAATGATACGAGTAGTAGTAATGATGGCATTAGTATTGTAGTATCAATGATAGTAGTAATAGTGATAGCGATACTAGTAGGATTAATTATAGTAGTAGTAGTAGTAGTAGTAGTAGTAGTACCAATGATAATAATAGTAGTGGTAGTAGTAGTCGTGGTAGTAGTAGTGGTAGTAGTAGTGATAACAGTAGTAGTAGTAGTAGTAGTAGTGGTAGTAGTAGTACTAATGATAGTAGTAGTAATTAAAGCGATACCAGCAGTAGCACTAATAATGGTAATAGTAAGTATAGCAGTATTAGTAGTGTATTAGTATTAATGATAGAAGCAATAGTAGTTGTGGTATGTGTGGACTATTTATTGAGTTATTTTTGGCCTTGAGTAACCCTTTCTTTGTTCAAGTTTCCATCGACTCAATTCGTTCTCAAAGATATATGATATAGCGGGGAGGGGATTCATAAGAATCGTGCACTCGGTGCTAAGTTTTTGTAATTTGACATGATGCTAGATATGACCATAACATTTTCAAAAATCACCGCAAACAAGTTGGTGTGGACCTTTGATGGCATGTGTGTGCAATCCAATATGGCCAGCACCGGAAAACGTCAATTTCAAGTCTCCACTGCTGGTAGCCCCAGATTATTGTGTAGTATCGCTAATTATATGTATTGTGTTATGAGAAGTTCTTTTTTAAGCCCAGAAATCACTTTTTAAGGTCTTTTAATTAAAATTATCATAGCTGGGGATTTGAATTTCATTTAATCACTGTTCAAGTACATATACTCTGATTAACAGATAGTTAAAGATACTTTAGGCTGGACTATCGACTCGTAGATATTAGCGTAAAGTATCGTTAACTACCTGTTTATCAGAGTATATGTACTTGTACATAGATTAAATGAAATTCAAATGCTGAACTATGGTGATTTTAATTAAAACACAATAAGAAAAGTGATTTCTGACCTTAAAATCAGCTTGGAAAGCAAAGGAAGCGCCGGAAGTAGATTTCTCATAACGAGATACATATAATCAGTGGTATCACACAATAATCTGAGGTTACCAGTAATGGAGACATGAGATTGACGCTTTTTGGTCGTGACCATATTGGATTGCGCGCACATGCCACCAAGAAGTCGACACCAACGTGTTTGCGGTGATTTCTGACAAATGATATGGTCGTATCTAACGTCATGCCAAATTGCAAAAACTTAGCACCAAGTGCACGAGATGTCACTAAATATGATATATTCCCACCAAGCTAACAGCCAGAGCTTAAAAACACGACAATAATGAGATGATGACCATCATCATTATCATCAAATACAAGTATTATAAAAACAAAAAGCAATGTTCGATATACCGAAAAGCATACATGCAAATAATCAATAGCAACTGATAAACAGACAAGATGTGTGATCTTTATGATTAGTAAATATTTAGATTTCATGGAGATTCAAAACAGGAGTCAGATATATAATAGAATCCTCAAATGAAAACTCAAATGGCAATGGGCTGGCCATGTTGCAAGAATGTCAGATAACCGCTGGACATCATGACTTGCAACGTGGATCCCCAGAGATCGAATGCGAAACTGTGGCCGGCAGAAAAATAAGACGAGTTCAGAAAGTGTTGGCTCCGCGGCGCCCATGATAGAGAGGTGTGGCGAATCCTGGGGAAGGTCTATGTCCAACAACGGACGCTATGATGATGATGATGATGATGATGATGATGATGATGATGATGATGATGATGATGATGATGATGATGATGATGATGATGATGAAATATTTAGAAGTATTTCAATTATTTACAATTATATTGATGATGAAGAGAGCCACGTCTGGTAACTATTGGCTCAATATGACTCATTTAGATCAATCTTAGAAAGTGCAGCAAATCAACTTATAGCAGCCTTCAAAGACAGCAGACACGTAGGTATTTATATTATGTTATTATCATGGATTTTACAAGAACCTCAATGATGTATGAGAGTAAAGGATTGTTGCATTTGCTTTTCTTTAGATTTATCAATGAAGTGTGTATATATATATATATATAACAATCACACAAGTGGAATAGAATCTCAAACTTTGCGGTCTTCAATCTGCTCCTCAACCCTGCAGTAATATTAATCGTGACAAAGGAAGATTTAACACTGTTTGAAAATTGGACAATGACGGGGAATTTTTTATAACTCTGTCGCAACATTCTACATGGTCATATCAAAAACTAACTAGTCAACAGAAGATATATAATAATAAAAAGAAAGGTTTTGACAACGTAACCCAGCCATTAACAGAACTATTAAAGCACGTACGATTTAATAGCATTAATTGTGTCCAATAAACCCTGATCATTGTATCCAGGCGTGCCCACGAATGTTTACTTCGGTCAAAAACCACCCCAAGTCTCCGCCAAAAACCCAGTTCAATTAAACCCAACCGTCCTTGGATTCCATTATACAGGTGCAGATTTAACATTATAGATGGATATACAATATGGCCGTGCGGTTCTTTTTGTGCCACGCACAACTCCAAGTCAGGTATGGCCCTTACCTCCTTCCCTTAGTAATTCGGGTTTCACCAGTGCCAGTGCTGTGTCTGTGGACAGCGTGGATTGTGCTTCGTCTACAATAAAAAGATATACAACATAAGAAATGAAGGGAATTATACGGTTGGTAAGATTTATACAATTGTTACTTGATATGGTTATTACATGGAGGAAGTATCACGTAGTCTCCCATAACGCCTTTTTGAAGGTAGATACAACCGAACCGAACTCACCTGGACAAAGGCCTACACGCACACGTATCAGCATAGCTTTGTATACGAATACAAAATCATAGGACTTTTTCTTTCCTTTTTTCACCCTATGCACACATATACAAGTACGCGTGCACAGAAGAAGGGGGGGATGGAAAGGGGGGCGGTATGGCCAGATAGAGTATAAAAGAAGGAAGAATAAAGAAAAAATGAAAACGGGTCTGGTTAGTCACTCAATAGAGACCGTCACGTGACCAACGTCTTTTGGAAGCATTTCGTGTTCAAGGTGATCAATTAAAAAAATTCGCAAACGGGGTGATCAATGAAGAGGTTACTTCTCTCGCCTTTTGTTGGATCACTAACAAGTCCGAA
>VCCN01005310.1:1367862-1379179 GCA_006491835.1 Architeuthis dux | reverse complement strand
TATCTATCTATCTATCTATCTATATATATATATATATATAATGTTCGTGTGTATGTATGTATACATATATGCATTTATGTATATTTGACTATTGTTTTTCCCTTTTCTCTCTTTCTCCCCCAATATATACACATATAATAGTACATATATCATCATGTTTAAACAAATATATATATATATGTATAAACATAATAACAAACGAAATACATACGTGCATTTATGCCAATTTATATAACTGTAGATGAAAATTCCTAACTGTTTACGTTGCCACTGGCTCTTCAATATAAAGTCAAAAGGTGAAAGCCTTCCTGTGTACAGGCGGGGTTGCAATTTCAACAACTGAGAATTCCTATGGTTTCTGCTGTTTTTCTCATAATAATGCTCTGGGCAAGCCAAAAGTTCAGGGACGGAGCCTTTGAATTTGAAAATGATTTGAGGACATGTAAGGTTTCGTGTGTTTCGGCCTAAGTTTACTTTGAGTTTATTTACTGTATTTAACATAAAACTTGAAAAAATAAATTGCGAAAAAAGAAACTCGATGTCGATGTCAGTGGCTGTGCTGGTCTCCACGTGTATACAACATGCATTTTCTACATTGACTTAGATTTAAAGGTCTGATATTCTAACTTAAATTGTTAAGGCTCGTTACCACAAACCTAACTATATTACGAATAATCTTGATTTCCAATCAATTAAATATCTATCACAAATCAGTTTTAGAATGAATAAATTTAAGATTGCACAAATGTTATGTTCATAAGCTACGCATTTGTCAGTCAATCAATAATAGGTAAAAAAAAAGATCTTCATCCAACATACCGAGTAAGATTTGTTACTACAAATATAAAATGTCTATTAGTCATTACACTATGTACACATACAAAGAAAAATGGAGGGGATTCGATTCGAATTATCTTTCGTTAAACTCCAGTCAAAATCTGGAGTTGATTTTATGTTTCTACCGTAACAAGAACAAGAACAATCTTCACCAAATTTAGGGGAGTAAACTCTTCACTGTTTGTCTCTGCCCTCACGTTAAACCAAACCGATATGTAAAATTAACATTCCCCTACCGTGAAGTCTTACATATCTACGGAAAATTATGTTAGAAATACACAAGAGCTTATTTCATTCTAATAAATAAATACATTTATAAAAATTAACATTCCCCTACCGTGATTTCAAATCACGAACACAGTGATTGGTAGCAGGCTCTCTTACCGACAGAGCCAAACTGACAAATCTTACATATGCACGAATTTACGTATTATGTATACAATACAAACGTTGCAGTAATCATCTTCAGTCGGAATAGAAGTAGGAGTGGAGGTTGACCCTTCAGTAGCCAGGCTTGTTTCTCTTTCTTTTCGGTGCGGGCCAATTTGTGACTCCAGTTGGGAGGATTTGCTGTTTAGATTCCGGAACTTTCCTTTCGGTTTTACTCTAAAAATAAACTTTTTTAAAGCTTGCTTTGGCATTAGAAATTTGGCCCTGGTCTGCAGACGTTTATTGCCGACACATCTCGTGAATGTACACCAACTGCTTTGGTGCTCCCCAAAGTAATCGGTCGGTAGAAAAAGATGTTCAATTTGTTTATTTTGTCAAAAATAAAGACTCGGCAAAAAGTATCAACATTCTAAGATCGTTGGCCCAATGCTTTACATCAACAGGTTGTTGCTGATAACTTTCGTTTGGATTATGAAGATCCTACTTGATAGTTATTTATTAATTATCGTTATGGTAATGTTCTGATATTACTGGGGAGCATAAAAAGTTCATTTGGTTTATCAAGTAAAAATATATTAATTTTTAGATGCGTTCAAACGCATCGCAATAAGACATTTATCGGTCGGTCGGTCTGTCGGTCGGTTCCGATTACGTTAAACAACAGAAAGAGGAAGGAACCTACTACAATGTCAAGAAGAACATCTTATTCTGATCAATAGATGGCGTATCAAGCGTTTGTTTTATACAGTGTTTCCAAGTATCGTTTGTTATTAAAAGCTAAAACTGTCTTCAAAAATGGCTAAAATCGGTTAACTTTTCAATTTCCAGCTAACTTTATAGTTAAAATGTTATATATATTCATTTAAAGCCCACTTATCAAATAGAATAACCATGCATTAAGACTCCAGAACAAATTATCGATAAAAATTGTACATTTACTTTAAACATACTAATTGTTTTTTTTAATAGCCAGATTTTTTGGTGAACCATCATCACCATCCTCTTCATCCTCCTCCCGCTACTACTACTACTACTACTACTACTACTAGTAGTAGTAGTAGTAGTAGTAGTAGTAGTAGTAGTAGTAGTAGTAGTAGTAGTTCTACTACTACTTCGTTTAGAATCCCTTTAAAATCGGAAATCACAGATATGGACGTAAGGATGGTAGACGCATCTTTGAACTTATAGTTCTTGTTTTTCAATTATCCACTTTATTGAACAACATATTTACCGTTGTATCTCCTTCCATCTTCCAGGCAATTTCATAATTCCATCCTCCTAGAACTTTTTATCTTTCTGAGCAAATAACTGCCGTAGATACTTTTTGAAATCTTTCGGGGCATTGATGTTTTTTTTTCAATAAGAGAAATCTAACAAGACCGGAATTAATGGTAATCCGAAGATGCAATATCTGGTGAATTCGTGGGTGGGTGAAAACTTCTCAGTCAATCTGTAACAATTTTTGCCTGGTCACCCATGAAATATGGGGTCTAGCGTGACCCTGATTGTTAATTGCTGCCATCAATTGGTTTAATCGGGAGCAGTACGTGTTCGAATCAATCGTCTGGTTCTCCGGAAGGACCTCATAGCAGAAAACTCCTTTCCAATCCCACCATATACACAGCATCACCTTCTTTGGATTAAGTTAGGCTTTGGTAAAGTTAGTGGTGGTCCATTTCGCTCACAACACGATCTCTTGCATTCCATGTTGTTGTAAAGCATCCACTTTTCATCGCCTACCACAATTTGTTTTTAAAAAATAGAACATTTTCATTGCGTTTAAGTAGCGAATCATATCAGATCATAAATGATCGATCAGCGATAAATCTCCAGCACGAACTTTTGACGTTTGATCATTCACAGTACCTTCTGTATAAACTTCTCGGGTATTTTTTTGCTTTTGAGTCGTATTTTACCTTTCTTAGAATAAAAAAGGCGTAATATGCCGAAAATGTTGCTTAATGTCAAACACCGGTACAAGTCGGACGCTGGAGTTGACTTTGTTTTACTCCTGTAAAAACAACAAGTACAATCTTCATCTAATTTAGGGGAGTAAACTCTTCACGTTGAACCACACCGATATATAAAATTAATATTTCCCCACCGTGATTTGAAACCACGACCAAATGATCGACAGATCTGACGGACTGGGCCAAATTGACAAGTCTTACATATCTGCGAAAATTTATGTTACAAATACGCTTGGGCTTATTTCATTCTAATAAATAAATACATATATATCATTTTTCATTTATTATAAATACAATACACAAATTGCAGTAATCATCTTCAGTCGGAATAGAAGTAGGAGTGGAGTTTGACCCTGCAGCATCCATGCTTGTTATATTATATCTTCAATATTAGAATCAATAAACAAAAATGCACCAATTTATACATTATTTTAAATCTAACTTGCGGGATAAATTGCTGTCAAAAAAGAATTAATAAAATAGATAGATAGATAGATAGATAGATAGATAGATAGATAGATAGATAGATAGATAGATAGATAGATAGATGCAAGGAAATAAGATAGTGTTTAATGTTATTTGTTTTAAAAAGTGTTATTTGGAACTTTAGATGTTTTTTACGATCTTGGTAAAATGTTAAATGTACATTGTACATACATATACACACGTTTGAGCGAACGTACGTAAAAAATATGTTTCCTATGTAGTATGAACCTCTTTGATTGAATCTGGCCTTCGTTTCTTCCCGAAGAGCAACGTTTATAGGAAAAGCAAGTGAATTTGAATCTTAACCATTCTTTTTATTGTTTAAATCATGCGTGTATTCTTGCTTTTTTTAATTTAAAAAAAGACATACTTTTTTCATTGAAAGTGAGCAGATTAAAAACACTTTAATGCCAGTAATAATGTTTACTATTTGGTTAGAGTTTAATTAATTCAGTTTAAAAAGTGATATTTGTGATGCAGTTTTTTACGATTTCGGAAAAATGTTAAAAGCTTTTATTAATTAATCATAGACACTGAATATCAGAATATGAGACCAAATAAAAACAAATGTTAATTCTAATTTTTTCGGGTCATTTTGAACATCGATATATTTTTATGAAATTGAATTTTCATGAATAAAATACCTTCGGAAAAAAGACAAAATAAAACAAACGAATAGAAAATAAACAAACTCCGAATCTGTTTATTTTAAAGTTTTTTCTTAGCTCTTGTTTCGATAAAAACGACGGAGGACCAAGCATTTTTTCGTCACTTGACGTCACACTTAAGAGACGCTTCTTAAAGTAAGATATCAGTTTAGCATGAGTTTTCATTGTAAAACGACCCCCCTAAAAACATATGGGGTGTGATTTTCAAAACCTGATTTTCTTCCCCGGGGTCCCATTGGTACACACACAACATTCCATGGATTGTTCTGTGACTTTTGCGGTAGGTAAGCACATACGGACAGTCAGACGGACGGACATTTGGAGAATTATAATAAAGATACATGTTGACAAATTTTTAAAATGCTGTCACAATAAAATCAAAAGCGTTTATAAAAACTAAACGCTCCCAATGCCAACTAACAACAAAAAGTACTTTTTGATCAACCCAATATTTTAAATTCTGTATACAGTGCCGCAGGGTCTTGAAACTGAGTTCCAACTGAGTTCCAAAGATTGGCATCGAGTATTCGTCTGGCGAAGAATAAAATAAAGCTTAGAAATCTAAATGCAAGCAAATATCGAACAAAAAACAATGAGAACTATTAAAGATATTTTTGAATAGTTTTTCTTGGCTCCTGAAACAGCATTTTGTCTGACAGCGTAATAGTGGGTGGTGTCTACAAGCATTACTACAGATGTGCGTCTGGTGCCAGACTGTCTGACAAACAAGGCGATTCACGTCTTCGTTTTTGCATTTTTCTTCAAGATCTTTATTACTTGATGATCGTTGTCGGCGCTAATTATAAAACATAATAAATGCACCACAAACCTTTGAATTGACTCATCAACGTCCGGAATTTAACAAATGGCTTTTCAAGAGCGTCCTGTTTGGCGGGAAACGAAGGAGAAATCAGACGATCGCACCATAAACCACATTTCGGACGGGTTTGGGAATCGTTAATTAATGGAGAAGCAAAAGACACGGATGAAAGATCAAAGTATCGTCTATTGGCTGATTAATGTATTTTGCGAATGCGTTACATAGATCGGAGTGGCGTAATACTTGTTCATTATTAGTGAAAAATGTTGTTTGAATTTGATCCAATCTAGACTTTGGCCAAATATTTCAAATTCGGCGTCTCTTTTGGTCAGTACCAACCTGCTTGCTGTTTATATTCTTATCTATTTGAAGTATGTTTAATGGTGTAGGTTCTATATTGGGTTGGCCAAAAGGTTCGTTCAGTTTTTGTGATTAGGAGCGTTTAGTTTTGACTAACTTCATTAAAAAAAGATCGCTTTTGATTGTATAGTGAAAACTGTCATGGCAGCGTGCATTTTTTTAAATTGTCCAAATTGGCGTACTTGTGTTTATCGATTCTGACACTGAAGACGGCATATTATGATTTTTTTAAATTTCAAGTTAATAAAGTTAATGTCGAAAATAAAAATAATCTTCTCTTTCATTTTTTTTATTTAACAAAGGGAACTTTTTGGGCCAACATCAAATAAATACATTATCCTCTGTTTAGGGAAAAAATCAAAGTTAATCTAAACTATGGACCAGTCAACAAAATTCTAGCTTCCATTTTGCCAGTATATATATGCATATAAGTATACACTGTGTTTGGGCGCCTCTCCATGCAGCCATGGCTAGCAAGCTTATTACTAAGCCGTGTGCTGTACTTGTTTAAGCTTAATAGATATCAACAAGACTGGCTGCTGCAGGGTCAAACTCAACTCCAACTTCTATTCCGATTGAAGATGAATATATTTTGTTCTATATTTATTTATTAGAATGAAATAAGCCCATGAGTATGTGTATGATCAATTTTCGTTAATAACTAAGACTTGTCAATTTAGCTCAGTCAGTAAGACACCCGGCTAGCTATCACTAGGTCGTGAGATCCCGGTAGGGGAATGGGGATTTTACATGTCGTTTTACACCCAAATGTTGGTGAGGATTGTTCTTGTTGTTCTTGTTACTATATGAAAGCAAAGTCAACCCCGGACTTTGTCAATATAATAAACATTGTGTTTATTCCCTCCTTTGACAAATGAGCTAAAAAGATGGGGTTTTTTTATTATTATCATTATTATTAATTTATAAAAATATTAATATATTCTAACCACAGCAAATGAATCATGAAAATAAAATTTTGGTGATGCTCAAATAAAATGTATATTATTCTTCCGATCAACAATTTAAAATGAAAGATCTCTGTCATATGTACTAATATTCTTAGACATATTAAGTATCAGGACCAGAGGACCCAACCTTTTTTACTCACTATCTATAGACCCTATGTGCGTAAAGCTTTCTCACCTACACTCTCCGCCGCCCCCCAAAAAAGAAATTACCCAAAACAGAGGATAAAGACGTTTGGATTCACGGGAGATCACTAATGACGTTGTTCAAATGGTAAATGCATCTATAATTGGTAAAATGGTAATTTTTAGCCTGGGTCCATGAAATGCAACCCAGCCTTTAGGCAATCGTCAAATCCATTGAACTCATTCAGAGATACATTTATATTTAGTAAACACAGATTCAGGGTTACTTTAACCACTTAGAACCGGCTGATGAACAAGCAAGAACTTTTTGTCAAACTGCAGTCCAAGTTGGAGTTGACTTTGTCCTCCCCCGTATCAAGAACAACAAGAACAACAAGAACCAGAACTAATCCCCACTTAATTCAGAGGAGTAAACTCTTCACTGTTTGTTTATCAAGTCACGTTAAACCAAACCGATATATGAAATTAGCATTTCCCTACTGTGATTTGAAATCACGACCAAGTGATTGGTAGGTGGCTATCTTACCAACAGAGCTAAACTGAGAAGTCTTACATATTGACGAATTTATTTATTATATATAAAATACAAAAGTTATAGTAATCATCTTCAGTCGGATAGAAGTAAAAGAGAGATGCATTTATATCTATTAAAACAGATTTAGGGCTATTTTAACACTCATAGAGCTGGCTGACGAACTAGCCAGAAATATTTTGTCCCAGAGTGGCTGACGAGATATTTCAACGATATGGCATCACACATTGAGAAGAACTACTTATGCTGTACTGGAAATAGAGCAATTGTCTATCCTTAGTAACGAACTCAAGTTCTACATATTTTCACAGGGTTGCGATATTCATGCTTACAGCTGGTAAATATGATTTAAACAGCACATAGTAAGCAACATCCTAGCATTTAAAAATGAGGCTGCACATAAAGAAATATGGTGTATATGCTTCTGAGCGATTTCTTTTGCAGAGTACTGAGTTTTCATACTCAAGTCTTACATATTGACGAATTTATTTATTATATATAGAATACAAAAGTTACAGTAATCATCTTCAGTCGGATAGAAGTAAATCGGATTGTGATTCAATATAATTCGTAGATGGTGATGAAGATGATTGTCCTGAAACGGCTGACGAGTTATTTCGCCGATATGACGTCACACATTATCGATGATAATATAAAGCAGGGGTAGGCAACCTACGGCCCGCGGGCCAGATCCTGTCCGTGAAGGGATTTTGACCGGCCCGCGTGAAATATTGGGATACTTTGTTTACTTTTTATATTTTAAAGATTTGTTTGTGTTTTTTTAATAGATACAAAGTATGCCTTTGATTGAAATAAATTGCGACTAAATCGAGTTCTTTGATTACTAATTGGCATCCTTGGTTAAACTGAAATGTTTTTCTAGACTGCGTTATTCATTGATTTGAGGTAAAATATAACTATACTTATTTAAATGGATATTTCACACATTTCAAGCTGTTTATGGTATTTATCTGACCAATCATCCACTCATTAATACGTGATCCGGTCTGCAGTGGCAAAAGGGTTGCCGATTCCTGATATAAAGGAACCTAAGTAGTCGGGAAGAGTGACATTTTTCCTTGAAATTCTCAGAAAAATCCCTCCTATAGACAAAAAGAGTGAAAGATGTCCCAGTCCTAAATGGTTAATTGCAAATATATTGGTTATTCTGTTATTGGCAGATGATTGATTAACACCAAATTTTGATGAATGCGTTATTGAAATTGAATGACCCCCGTTCTGTCTCTACAGACAATGGAACGACCCCTCCAGGGCGCATGCCTGGTCGAAGCGTATGAAGATCCTGAGATGCCCATGCGTCAGAATCCCCCTCTCGGTCTTGCTGATGTAGTCCAGAGGAAAGCAAAGAGCAATACGTCTGGCATCAGCTTGGCTGCAAGAGCTGTGAGAAGGACGTCAAATCGGGCGTCAAACCGCCTTAAGGGGGCTCCACTCCCTGGTTTAGAATCAGAGTTGTCCTTCTCCTAGACTGGTTGCCTTCCCAAGGCTAGAGAGTCTAGTCCTCTTAAAGCAGCCAGATGCCAAACTTGACGTTCTTCCAACAGTTCCCAAGGCTAGAGAACCCAATATGTCCTGCTATTTTACCCATGAAATTAGTCCCTCAAATCTTCCACCAATTTTAATCTATATACATTTGTATATATTATCTGCCTCCAGTTCCAGCTCAACCCATGATCTAGTAGATCATCGGGTGCCATGCTGAGCACTTCCCCTTCACAGTATTTCTCAGGGAAATGGGGGTTAATTGGCAGCACCCATCTCCTCTCCAAGTAACATGCGACAGGTTATACTGGGTTACGTGGTACCAGCTATCGCATATTAGGTATTCACAGAGATTAAATATTCGAGAATTTTATACATTTTACAGATACTAGCAGCAAAGAATTCGCAAACAGAGCACAATTAGGTTTTTCTTCTAATAGAACTTTTATCATCACATTGTTCTAGTAATAGAGCACGTGTTTGAAAATCTCAATAGTCAAGTTCATTGATTCACTAACGTCTTAGAGGAATACAAGTTTTATTTGGGAGTTTCTCTTTCTATCAATAAAACTACAATTCCAAATTGTTATAATTAATGTATTTCAATCAAACTGATCATACAAATGTTGTCCTTTTTTGTGTATACATATTTATGAAGTACTACGATTGGTCCGGACAACAAGAAACATTTCATCTCTTATTACATATATTTATTTACGTGTTTTGAGGTTCAGCGTAATGTTTGTATGTTTAAGGAGCTGTACACTTGTCAATACAAGGCATTAAAACAAAGAACGGATAGCTGTTCCCTCGGCGCCGAATGTTTGTTTTGACTGTAACGCGATAAGCAAAGTACCACTTTCTGAATGCATATCCAAGAAAGTGCTCGTCCATGCAATGAGTACAGCTAGAATTACGCCTTACTACAGAGTGTGTCGTAACTCTTTGAGAAGCTGAAGTAAACAACTAGGATCACTGATGTTTTTACGTTCCAACTTAATTATGTCACCTATTATTGACCGTTCCCGATATATATCAACAGGGGAAAGTATTGGGTTGTTCCACATGAAATGGCCGTTTGTTTTCTTTGCATTTGTCTTTACAATTGAGATTTCGACAAATTCTGAAGCAGGGTAGTTATACATATTTAACTGATTATACGACATTTAAATTTTCATCTTATGATTCATCATATCAGTTTTAATGAGATAATCTCTCACCTATGCACATGCCCTCCTCAACGAAAATTAGACTATTGTTTTTGTATGAGTTCATATTCAGTAAAAATAAAAACGTAATTATGAAATCTTAGGTCATCCTCCATATTCACCAGGGATATCTCCGACATATTATCTTCTATTCCGGCACCTTGAACTTTTTCTTTGCAATAAAAAGTATGCCAACAAAGAAGCGATAATGACAGCATTTGAATAGTTTTTAGCTTCAAACGTCACTAATTTCTATAAAGAAGGTATCGTTAGACTTGAAACCCAATGAAAAAACTTATTGAATCAAGTGGAGCTTATTTTGATCAATAAGCCAGGCTTGTTTATATTTTTAAGTTGCTTTTATTTTTCCGTTCATAAACGGCCATTTCATGTGGGACAACCTAATAAATATTTAATCCAAACGTTAATCCTGTCGAAGGAGGTAATCATTTTTACTGACAAATCTTGAACTTTAATGTGTCCTTAGTATTAACTGTCAACATAGGTTTCTTCAGTTTTAAGGTTGGTCTGACTGGCTGACTAGCTGGCTGGCTATTATCTATCACGTGCACAGGCGGCACCAATGGAGCTAAAGGACTGAACATTTAAACATTCACTCCTTTTTTTTTAATTCCTCCCAAAAATAGGTTTTTAGTGGGGGGGGTCAATTTTCAACAAAAAAAACAAACTAAGGGATCAATGTGGAACAAAATCTACTGATATACAAAATAAACGTGTAAGCACCTTCAGCGCCAACGTCTTTTTCGCTGACGTGTGTAGGCCAAGAATGGAACAATGAGGATTCTCCAAAGACTACATAACATTGCTGGAAAGCAGTTATTAGTCACAGCAGTGCGCAGAAGACAAAATGAAGACAAGACGGGAATTTTTAAAAAGTGGACGTTAATTAACGTCATTTAGCGCTTAATAGGTAAAGTATAAAAAAACGTTAATTAACATCCTTTGGCGCTGAATGTGTTGAGGAAATTAGTTTTGGCGCTGAATATTTTAGTTTTCTTTTAGAATTGAATATAAATACAACTTGAAAACAATAGCATAATTAATATCTATTCTGCAAAAAAAGAAAGATTTGATATCAGCATAACTAGGCCCTCTCAATCAGACAATCTGATTGACTGAATCAAATTATTTTCATTACTTAAAATATCATACATTTGTTTTATTACACAATGAGTTAAACCAGCAGATATCTAAAATAATTTAAATAAATAATTAAATTGGATACTGTTTAACACAACAACTTAAGCAACTAACAATGAGATGAAGGTAAATGTAGTCATGAAAATTTAAATAATAATGATTTATAATGCTAATACTTATAAAAATATATTATATATTTATAATACTAATACCTATAAAAACGGAGAAACTTCATATGTCGAGCACTCGAAATAAATATTTTCAACAACA
>VCCN01005310.1:1356805-1367513 GCA_006491835.1 Architeuthis dux | reverse complement strand
CCTTTAAACCAAGGGTTTACATGCTATTGGACCACCGGAGTGCCGCGAATATAAACGAAGCCCATAGGTCGTAGGTTTGACTACAGTGTCCTTCTCCTGGCAGATGCCCGAGCTGGCTATGAGTGCCTGTCGCTCTTTTACGGGAATGGACAGTAAAGTTGACCCGTGATTAAACCACAGAACGTGAACATTCCGTAGTTGGTAGATGCCTGAGCTAGCTATAGGGTTCTACCGACACTTTGAAGGAGAATCAGGATAGAACGGCTGCCTGCAACTTTGATCACATATTCTATCCCCCCAAATTAAAGGGAATGTGGACAGCACGTGCCAATTGAATGCAGTACAGTATTCTGCCGCTACTCTTAATGGGCAATGCATAGAATTTTGGAAAAATCGCTGTATACATGCCTAAGGGGCGGTGGTAACTAGGTGTTAGGGTAGGCTTCTTTTTTTTTCATAGTTAAATTCCCTAAAATGTTGAGTGGGGCCTCGTATATATCCTACACATTAATTTATTTCTTCTGTGAATTAAAGAAATAGACACTATTCACTATTCATTTTATAACTTGAAGATACTTATCAGGTGTCGCATGCAGAGCGCTAGTTGTGTTTTGTTGGTGAGACTCTTTACCATACATTCATTTTAGACAAGAAAACCTTTATTTCAAAACAGTACCCAAGAGCGATTCTGTTTTGTAGAACTTTTATTTGTAAAGGTTTTTAATAATGAAGTCGTACATTTAAAGTCGACCCTCCTTCATTTTCCTCATCCGATTATGAGTATTGCTAACCAGCGCATCAAAAAGTGTCTGTTTGGAAGTCCTACGTGATATCATCATTGCTTTCTCTTTTCCTGTTGTAGAGGACAGGAAGCAAAACAACAGTCATAATAAGACACAATAACATTTAACTCGTGTTCTTCTTTTTACAATATAAACGATTCTTGAGTGATGTGGAACAATGATTAACAATCTAATCTCACAGTTTCACACTTGCAACTTCGTGCCGTACAAAGCTGCGCTTAGGAAATTTCGATTCCTTGGTCGGTGACCCCAGAGATCGAAATTGTTATGGGCGATATTGCTCACAGATAAAAGTACATCCTACTCAATTAAGTCACAATACTAACCGCCGTAACCATATTCGCTAATCGATGTTTAACTTAGTAAGACACAATAAACTCAGGTTCTACAATATATCCACCAATAAGTTCCCCGACCATCTTCAGGTGATATGACGAGATTCTGCTCTGATATCTTACAAGAATATTGTGTAATATCAATTTGTAGTGTATCTGAATCTTGAAATCATGCTGGGTGGTATGTCACAAGAGCAACAGATGGCGGATTGCATGACAATTTATTGCTGTGCGATCAAGTGTTGAATGATGCACAATAATTTATTGTTATAAGATAATCTCTCGATATACGGCACAAGAAATTGATAGGACTGCCGAGTGTAAGGTTCTCCCCGCCTATCATTCTGTAATTGTATTAGTCTTTGTGCAACAATTTGTAAAGGTCTAATCTTCTGGGTGGCAGCGACTCATAAGAATGTTCTTTTTATCCAACACTTGACCTTAGGATTGTCCATTCAAATAAAAGCATAAACCACGCATTTTTGATAATTTCTAATTCATGTTATACCATGAATCAAAAGACTGGGTTTGTACATGGTTATTTTTGTAATCCCACTGGCGACAAAAGTTATTTGTGTGTTTTTGAAATTATTTTATTCGATTGTATTTGAAGTTTAGTGACAAAGAAATTAATCCCGTTTAGATTATGAATAAAGCTGGATTATAGTGTCTGTGAATGTGTTTTAATCTCATTTGTCATTAGTTCTTATCTTTGATCTATGGTTGGATATAAAAATGAAGACTGAATCGACGAAAATCCAAAGACTTATTGATATAATGTGTCTATATATGCCTGCACAAATAAGATAAAGTTCAACTTGGATAAAATGAGCAACGTTGTAAGGAATCATCGGTGTCAATCCATTGGTTTTAAAATATTCGAGAGAAGTCATCTAGTAGACCAAAGAGGTGACATCTGAATCATCTAGAATAGAGCTTAACTATGAAAAACATCTTCTGAAGAAAGTCGGAAAGTAAACACATTGAAACATTCCCATATTTGAATTATTCAAATTTAAATGAATTCTAAAATATACTGTATGCACCTCAGAAGTTGAAAGTTTTTAAAATAGTTGATTACAGAGAATCTTTCCGAAAATGTTTTAATAAGATATGATGTTACATCTAGTGCCATGCTAAAGGTTCTCACAGCCTTACCATATTGTATTGCTTTTCTTTTCAATGATCTACTTATTTATTGTCAAACTCCAGTCGAACAACAACAATCCTCACCTAAACTATGGTAAAAGTACAGTAAACTCTTCACTGTCTGTTCCGTCACGTTAAATCAAACATGTATATAAATTAGAATTTCCCTACCGTGATTTGAGATCACGACGAAACGATCGAAAGCTTCTCTCTTACCATCTGAGCCAAACTGACCAGTCTTACATATCTACGAAAATGTATGTTACAAATACGCAAGAACGTATTTCATTCTAATAAATAAATAAATTTATACTAAAAATATATATCTTTATAATCTTTTATTTATTATGTGTACAATACAAAAGTTGCAGTAATCATCTTCAGTCAGAATAGAAGCAGGAGTAGAGTTTTACGCTGTGGCAGACAGGCTTGTTTCATTCTATTATTTCATTCAATTTTTTAACCATACTTTGAAAATTAAAATGACTTCGAGCAAAAAATACATCAAGTGACAAAAAGGCGTCTGCTATAGAGCGATGGGTTGCAGTATTTATTAGCCACCCCACGAGAGCCAAATGTGACACATGGTATTTATTTAGTGTCGGGTAATCCATATACCCACCTGATACGGCATACAACTCAAAGTCGCAATTTATGGTGGGTCATCCAGAAATTGCCCAGTTCCCAGGACCATTGCAACAGCAGATCGATTGTTTCTCAGATGTAATGAGTCCGATTCTCACTAGGTGTCCCACTATTGTGACCTTGTATTACGCTAAGCTTCGTAAATATCTGTATTAAGGGACAACTTCCAAATGCAATACTAATAATTGAATTCCTGGGAAGCGAAATATTTAATGTCCCGAACTTGAGTGAGTTGTATAGATATTTACTATGCGGTACAAGGCTATAAGTCTGGGCATCTACTGAGGAACAAACTTACTACAGAAGTAACAGTCTGCAGAGCTAGCGAGGCTTCCAAGACAGTTGCATAGGGAATAAGACTGGCTACTGCAGGGTCAAACTCCATTCCAACTTCTATTCCGACTGAAGATGATTACTGCAACTTTTGTATTGTATATATAATAAATTTAAAAAATATAAAAATATATACATTTTTTGTATAAATGTATTTATTCATTAGAATGAAATAAGCTCGTTCGGATCTGTATGATAAATTTTCGTTACTATCTATGATTTGTCAATTTAGCTCAGCCAGTAAGACAGCCTCTTGGTAATCAGTTGGTCGTGAGTTCAAATCTCGGTAGGGGGATGTGAATTTTACATATCGGTTTTACACCCCTAATTTTGGTGAGGATTGTTCTTGTTCTTGTTACGGTAGAAAAATAAAGTCAACTCCAGTTTTGGAGTTTGACAACAAAATCCGTTTTAAATGAAATTCTGCTACACATTAAGATGCTAAGAACTATGTGTAGTGAGTTCGATCCTCACTGTGTTCCCCACACTTGTGGCCTTATGCTGTACTATACTAAAATGGATAAATACGAGGGCGAATCAATCAGTTCTTAGCTTTACACGTAGTTATTAGTTGAATTTTTCTGTATAATGATTGAATTGTGTGATTAATATTCACCCTGAATTAAGTGCATTGTTGAAAATTAAATATTTGTGAAATAAATGCCTTTTCTTTTCCTCATTAGGCCACGGACTCATTGATGTACCTACGTAAATTTTAGTGGCTAGCCTTGTAGCTGAACAATGTGCCATCGGTGTCAGGGATCGGTCTTTGAGCCCAGATAAAAGCCAGGATTTCGAGTGCTGATTTCCTAGTTAGGCAGACCTTATGCATTTGAAATATTAGCGTAAGTTTTCATCACAGGTATTCTGACCCAAGACACACTGGATTGCCCTACTGGAAGAACTATACGGAAAAATCAATAATTATGGAAGACTTTAAAGGACTATTTCGCCGCAGAAAAAACATTTTGAAATAAGAATGAACAGAAATATAATAAATGGAAATAAATGCTTGGAAACAACAAACATTTTTTATATTAAATAGACAATATAAAGCAAATCTAATCATAAATCAGGCTGGCTGCTGCAGGGTCAAACGCCACTCCAACTTCTATTCCAAATGAAGATGATTACTGCAACTTTTTTTTTCTATATTGATTTATTATAATGAAATAAGCCCACGTGTATCTGTATGATAAGTTTAAATTGAAACGGATACTCGTCAATTTAGCTCAGTCAGTAGGAGACCGGACTAGCGTTCACTAGCTCGTGAGTTCAAATCAGGATAGGGAATTGGTATTTTACATATATATTTTGACACCACAAATATTGGTGAGGATTGTTCTTGCTGTTGTTACGGTAGGAAAACAAAGTCAACTCCTGACTTTGTCCTGGAATTGACAATTATAAACTTTGCGAGAGGTTTGAAAGTTATTTGCTATTTCTGTAGGAATAATTGAAATGATGAGTCAGCAGACTCTTCTAACAATCTACCTTGCGGAAAGGATCAAATACAAGAGAAGCAACCACATGACGGGGAGTGACTAGAAACAATATTCATCTAATTACGCATGAACCTAAAGCCATGGCAGACTGAACAATTCAGAGATTTTTAGCTTTGCAAGCCCAAGCAAGCCTGGCAAGATATATACACACACTTACTTAATGTACTTTATTGGTGAATAGACAAGTATTTATAAGTATTTATAAGCTGAGATATTCTCATAGAATCTCATGGAAACTGTACTCATTGCCTTTGTCTACGAAATAACTGGAGAACCTTTGAATCAAGGTCGATTACAGTTTTTTAGCATGAGCAGGGAAATCCAATTTTTACCGGGTAACAATACATGTGATGGGTGTTCTAAAAAAGGAAACTGTCAGACCTATAAATAGTGGCATACCCTCGATATAAGACGGACGAAGTTGAAGATTTTACAAAGTCACGGTCAAATCGAGTAATTATGCGTTTTATTTGCCCAGGGACAGTAAAAATAGAAGCATTAATTAAGTAAAACTCGGTGATCTTCTCAACTTGTTAACACAATAGAATATCTTCCATTATTTATCCTCATGTGTATGACTTAACTTGCATAATTCGACATTTTCCCTTTAATTTAAAAGAAGTTCTGATAAAAATCAGTGCAACAGGTTTAAAACAATTGCAAGAATGTAGCTTAAACAAGAAAGAAGCGTGCAATCAATAAAGTTATTCCAATGTTTTCAAAAATATTTTTAACGATACAGACATTTTTGCTAAATGGTTTATTGAAGTTCATAAGGTTTCTTTGGAATAACAAGCATCTTGTCTGAAATACTGATTTTGAAAGAAGAGAGATTTGAATTTGTTAACCCTTGTTGTCTCAGTAGGTGCTGTGAACAAATGATTGTATATGTCTCATAGTTCATTAGTATTCATTTAGCGTAGCTTAGTACAGTGCAAAGCTACAAGTGGGACACCCATTGGAATTGAATAGTTATGGTCTGCGAGGCTAGCTTGCTAACCATTGCTTCACGAGATTAACTCCTTCACAAAACAGTCTGCTACTTCAGAAATCCTTAAACTTTGAAGAGCATCAGTGTATATGCCCTATTGTGAATTGCTAACGAACTAGACACGTTCCAAAGCACAGAACCTCTTGCTTATGCGTATGTGTTATGTGTGCAACTATCTAAATGTGTATACATATATATAATATATCTAACTATCTCTCTATATATCTATATCTATATATCTCTCTCTCTCTATCTCTCTCTCTCTCTATATATATATATATATAATATGGGGTACAGCACTTTCGTCACTTTAGCAAATATCAGTTCTGCCTAAATCACGGTGGAAAACGGTGGAAAATGCTCTTAAAATCAGGGCAGAGATGTGTTTTCATCAACAGAATATCTTGCAGTTTAAGACAATACAAACAAAACGAGATATAGATATCACCCGCCAAGTAGCCTAAATTAACTCAGACCTGCTTCTAATAATGTTCTGGCTAGATGTATTTATTAACATTAGACAAAAATGGATTTGATAGAATAAATAAACTAAAACTCATCTCAGAATTAAAATGAATTATCAATCAAAATATAATTACTCTAAAGAGCCGAACTTCAATATTTTAACATTTATAACTTTGCCAGAGAGAAGAATGGGGAGGGATTTAATTGCGACATATGGCACAGAAATCTGTCTTGTCAATAGCTTTCCAGTTCGAGGACAGATATTAAAGAATGGTGTGCCATATTTTTTTTTAATCTAATTATTTTAGTAGATTTAGTTTTTTAAATAAAGAAAAATCTAATAATAGATGTACTACTATTAGATTTTTTTTTTGAAAGAGTAATATATTTTTGGAATAAGTTTCCTAGTCATGTTAAAGATAGCAATAGTGTACAAAGTTTTAAAAATTATTTAGATGATTTTAAAAATGATGGAAAAAACATGAGATTACAAAGCTATTTTTGAATTCTGTCAGATGTGAATTGTGTTAAATTGTAGATGTTTGTATTTATGTACATTTCATGTTTTTATGAATTGTGTATTTGTTTAGAAGTTGATGTGTAAATATTGTGTATAGTTGGAGACGCCCAAAGAGGCATAATAAAATAATAAGAAATAAATGAACTTCTTTATATTCATCCCCAGTTTACAATATTCCGATGATTATTTAAAGATAAATGTGTAAATGAATTATATCTAAAGAAACAATGGATAACTGGTGAATTGTCTCAAAACCAAATCAGTAATAAGTTTTATTGTCAAACTCCAGTCCAGTTGACTTTGTCTTTCCCCCATAACAAGAACAGCGGGAACAAGAACAACGGGAACAAGAACAATCCTCACCAAATTTAAGGGAGTAAACTCTTCGTTGTCTGTCTATCACGTCACGTTAAGCCAAAACTATATATAAAATTAAGATTTTCCTACCGTGATTTGAAATGACGACCAAGAGATTGGTAGGCGGCTCTCTTACCAACTGAGCCAAACTGACATGTCTTATATATCTACGAATTTATTTATTATATATACAATACAAAAGTTGCAGTAATCATCTACAGTCGGAATAGAAGTAGTAGTGGAGTTTGACCCTGCCGCAGCCAGGCTTGTTTCTATTAGTATCTTAATTCGGATCATAATGTCTGAATAAACAGCGCGTTTGCCTGTGTAACAATAATTGATTAGTGAAAGATACAAAGAACGATATCTAAAAATCCATAATTTTTAAAAGATATCAAACAATGGGAAATGCTCTTCAATCAGAGCAGAGATGAGTTTTCATCAACGGATGACTTGTTGTGAGGATTGTAAAGAAATCTAATGAACAATGTACAAGTAACAAGTGACAAATGTAATAAATAAGTAATCAGATGTGATTGTGCAAGAAATTAGCAATAGAAATTAGCAAATTACAAACAACATATTTATAAAATGTATTCATATCCATGGACACATGCATACGAACATGCACCTATGCACGTGTTCTATGCAAAATGTTTCTATTTTAAACTTATGCTTGAAATAAATCTTCGTCATTTTCTGTGTATTAAACGAAAGAGGGGTTGAAGTTCAAGGATTTGCTAAGACTTGGTAAAGCTCTAAGATCTATAGAGAAGCTTAGAGGCCCCTTGTTAAAAAGAAATACACCAGTAGGTCTCACAGAACTCGAAAACATATATGCCTTTTAAATGTGTTGATGCCCTGCGGATTGTGAAGCCTTAGGCTATAGCTTATTTAGCTTATCCCTAAATCTGGCCCTGGCGACAACTAACTCTTTACGTAGTAGACATCAAATTGTTAGAAACCGTAAAACAAAACTGCCACCAAAACTGTCAACATAGGTTTCTTCAGTTTTTAAACTGGTCTGGCTGACTGGCTATGCATATTAGTTTGTGTCCAGATGCATTCATACTTGTTTTTTTTTTTAATTCGGACTTATTTTAGTGATCACTGCCCAACAAAAGGCGAGAGAAGTAATATTCATTGATCACCCATTTTCTTTTTAATTGATCACCCACATGGTGCCAAAAGACGTTGGTCACGTGACGGTTTCTATTGAGTGACTAACCAGACCTGCCTGATGTTGTAATGATCTAATCTACATGAACGAAATAGAACGGTCGATTTTTTTTTCGATTTACACACCTAACAATCCTTAAAATAACAGTTCTGTTCATCCGTAATTCTGTTATCCTTTCAGTAATTTAGCAATGTGAAGAGACCATATTTTAGCTATTCATTAGATATTAGCTAGCCATTCGTTTTATTAATAGAAAAATGAGCTAGCGTAAGTTGTTGTCTTAATTGGCTTCTCGGCGATTAAGAACTCAAACCCAAACTATATATGCGACAATGCGTACGCACAGCTTGGCTGACTCTTAACTAGATTTGATATGTTTATACGTAATTCGTTGGTTTTAACATCTTCATTCTAGACATCAAAGAACGTATTTACATTTTTGGCCAAAGATCACTTTACAAAAGGTAAACGTTCATTTCGAATCAGGGTTAAAACGAATGTTTTTTTTTCTTTTTCGGCAGCTAGCAATACAATTCATGATATCCATGTTGTGCATATAAAAAACCTAGATGATAGCTTATGAACTAGTGTACTCAACAGGGAACCAAACATATCCTTAATTGAAGTCCTAGATAGATACAGGTATACATTGTTTTCAGTCAGACACTAGCGTTGTTATATTTGTTAAACTAAATCAACATAGCCTTATTCATGGAGCAATAGCTTACGAAAGAAGCAAACTATAACTCGACAACATGTAATCAGTCGGGTTGTTTAATTAAGGATAAATGTTGTTCAGAACAGGGTGTGAAAAAGCATGATAACGCTGTAAGACCGCTACGGGGTACACCTGCTCATAGGGAGGCACAAAACAAGGCAACTCACATAATAACATGCTGATAAGGAACTGTTTATTGCTGAAAATGGACCAATTCTTGTCAGAGCTGACCCCCTGATTAAGAGAGCATTAGATGCTTATATCAGGGTCCACAATAAGCAGCATGGTGGAAAGTGGCTTTTCACTGTTATTGAACGCACACAGAAGACAACAAAGGACGAAGAATGAGCGATCTTAACAATCTTTTATGGATAAATAAACATTGAATGCAAAAAGTCTCATTTACTTCTTTATTGGTTGATTGATTCGAAATTTCAATTAAAAAAATAATGTGCAAAATGTGTGCCATTAACAAAAGTTTAGCATAAGCATTTGGGAGGCACATTTGGTCAGAATTCTGCGTTACGAGGCAGACAATCACTTTATCACATTAGATTATTATCACTTTATCACATTAGATTATTAGAATAAAATGTTTGAAAACAATAAAATTGAACAACATCTGTTCAAAATACGGCAACGCTGTAGAAAGCAGAACTTCAACTAGTAAATAAAAATGATGACAATTAAAAATCGATACATCCAGAAAAGTAAAAACTGCAGAAACAAAAAGCAAACAGTCAAAATATTTTCCTGGTGAACACGGGAACAAAAAGAGGGGATCAGTCAGAGATGTTTGCCCACGGGACAATAGACTGCGATTCCACAGCAAAATCAAAGCAACTCATAATCTAATTCTAATATAAGCGTAATGCAGTGTAATGCAGTTGAAACATGAAAATATGCATTTTTCTTTTGTCAATCTCCAGTCCAAATTGGAGTTGACTACGTGTTTCCCCTGTAACAAGAATAACAGGAACAAGAACAATCCTCACCTAATTTAGGGGAGTAAATAAATGAACTTCTTTATATTTATCCCCAGTTTACAATATTTTAATGATTATTAAAGATACGTGTAAATGAATCATACTTAAATAAACAATGGAGAATAGTGAATTGTCTCAAAACCAAATCAGTAATAAGTTTTATTGTCAAACTCCAGTTGAAATTTGAGTTGACTTTGTTTTTCCCCAAGAACAACAGGAACAACAACAATCCTCACCAAATTTAGAGAAGTAAACTCTTCACTGTTTGTCTATCCCATCACGTTAAACCAAACCGATATATAAAATTAACATTTCCCTACCATGATTTGAAATCACGACCAAGTGATTGCGAGGCAGATCTCTTAGCTACAAAGTCAAACTGACAAGTCTTAAATATCTACGAATTTATTTATTACATATACAATACAAACAGTGCAGTAATCATTTTCAGTCGGAATAGGAATGGAGTGGAGTTTGACCGTGCATCAGCTAGGCTTGTTTTATCTCTAATCGCTAAAAGATGAAAACCAAAACTACATTGCTATTATCAGAGAATTCGCTATCATTGAGCCAAGCATACAAATGTCTCGAGGTGGCATCAATTAGTTCGCAGCCTGACACTTAGTTATGAGCTGAATTTGGATCTGAAATATAATGTTCAATCTATGCCATTAATATTCACCACGGAATTAAGTGAATTGACAAGGAAGGAGATTATGTA
>VCCN01005310.1:1210694-1222022 GCA_006491835.1 Architeuthis dux | reverse complement strand
GTGAGGTGGGAGTTACTTTTCTAGGAGGGGTCAATGTATGGTCAATATATACAATACAAAAGTTTCAGTAATCATCTTGAGTTGGAATAGAAATAGGAGTGGCATTTGACCCAGCAGCACCCAGGCTTGTTTTTGTCTTTCTATCTCAATTATCTAATGATTAATTTTCACCTGTCAGAAATTGAAATAACTTTGGTTATGTCCAGGAAGTTGACAATTTATAGTATCATTTTTGTTGTTTTGTCCTCTCAATGGCAACACATATTTATAGAAAGAAAGCTTGACCTCTTTACAACTGGATTTCCAGAAATTAAGTTGGCTCAATACTATGTGGCTGCAGTAGAAAATTCATAATCCAGGCTCCATTACGGTGCCAGTTGAGAATTGCAGCAATACCTTGTAGTGAATAAAATAAGAGGCTTTGACTATTCCATAATATCTGTAGAATTATTAATTTCTGCAGTGTACATTGTGTGTGTTCATTGCCAGGAGGTTAAAGCAAAGGTGTAATGAAATAAGCTTAGTTATTTTAAAAGCTATTCTGAACTGTCAATATGCACTTAGCATTCAAAATGGCCCATTTTCATTATTTAAGTACATGTAAATAAGGATTGTGGTAAAATACGAGAAGGGAAGCAAAGATATTATTTATTAAGAGTAACAATTGCTCTAATCAATGAATAACCCTAGCTCTAAACAAATCATCACAAACCTGTATAAAACCTCTTTTAGATTATTTTCCCTTTGCTTCTTATATTTTATCAGCACCATGTAAATAACACTGTGGCTAGGCAATGAACAGTTAGCAATGTAAACTTGTCTCCCACACACACACACTTTCTCTTCTTTCTCTATAAAAAACATATCTTATTACTTGAATTCAATTATATCTAAAAAAAAACATTTCCCAAAAGGAATATACAAATTTTTATTTGTTCATGCCAAGGAATTTATATTTAGATAAATAAAGTTTTGCCAACTATCAACACATGTCAGATCTATCACTAAAGTTATAAGTATCATCATAATCAAATATCTTTTTTGTCAGATTTACTGGAGCTTTCTTCACTTCATATAAACGGAATTTTGTATGTATTAATTTTCAGATGTATTTGTTTTAGACAAAATGAAGTCAATGAATTGGAAAGTTTCTTGAAAAAAACGTCAGTCAATAATGGTTAATTTTGAATTTTGAAAAAAATGAACACAAATGTGTCAAAGTAGGCTGACATATTTATGGGAGTGCACGCAAGGAGAAAAATGCTCATCAAATTGTAAATTATTTAAATTTGAATGAACATATCTTACATAGTTATCATTTCATGCTCGGCTCATATTGTCTTACATAAAGGTTTTGTCTTGTTTTAGATTGTTGCTGATTGTATTAAATAATAAATAATCATCTAAAAAATAAATTTCAAATTCCTATAGAAAATTTTGTTTAAATATTATTCCCCAAATATTATACAGGATTATATTACTCCTGTTTATAATTTTATCACAAGATTGTAAATTATTTCATTATTTAAGTACATGTAAATCATGTACTTTACATGGCCACTGTTGTTGAAAATAAATCTGTTCTTTTTTTTTTTTTTAGGTTTCAAAATATATTAAAATTTTTACCACTTGCTATAAATTAGATGTTTTTCTTTGTATTACAAACTTTTCACTGATCTAAATTCTTATTTGTAACAATAAGTTGCTGAATATTATGATATTGTTTCTACATATCTTTTACAAGTTTTAAACTTTGTCTGAATTTGAATTTCACTGTTAATTTGGATTTGTACAGTCACATTTTCTACAATATCAAAAAAATCAAAACATTACAGAAATCTCATATCAAACTGAAACCTTTTGCATATAGTCAAAGTTTACCAAAACTTATCCATGCAAATTCAGGAAAAGCAATAAAGAAAGCTAGAAGTCAACAAGCATTCTTTATTGTGATTTAAATAGATTTAACTGATGTTAATTTCAATCTTGCCTGCAACTTTGTTGACCTAATTTAGAAATATGTAAATAAATACCAAAACTTGCAAGTTTTAGGCTAGAAGAACAGGTTTATTTAAAAAAGAAAAAAAAAGAAAGTTGGGCCATGTTTCTTCTCCCTTAAAAGTTTATTTACCAAAAAAATTTTTATTTTTTTATATTTACTTTTTTCCCTCACTATTAGGGTTTAATAGGCTTGATTGACTATATATATATATATATCACTTCTTTTATGGGATATAAATATATGTATGATGTAAATTCTTTAGATAAGAGAATGCCTGCCTCAAAGGATAATTTTTACGTTAAAGATGCATAAAATCTTATTGAGATTTGTTGTTATTTTTCTATTTTAATGTTTTTCTTCTTCTTTTCATTTTCTCAGGATTAGCCCAAGAAAGAAGCAAAGCTCTTGGTAAAGCAGCATTAGGTGGACCCTGGACACTTGTAGACCACAATAATCAACCCAAATCCAACAGAGACTATTTTGGGCAATGGGTCCTCCTCTATTTTGGCTTTACCCACTGTCCTGATATCTGCCCAGATGAAATTGAGAAAATGCTTCAAGTTGTTGACATCTTAGGTAAGACTGATGTTTTAGAAATTCAATCTTGCTCCTTAGCTCATGACTTTAAATACAGGAGCATCTAAATTTGATAAAAATGATTTTATTGACAAACTCCACTGGAGTTGACTTTGTTTTCCACAAGAACAATCCTCACCAAATTTAGGGGAGTAAACTCTTCACTGTTTGTCTATCACGTCACGGTAAACTAAACCTATGTATAAAATAAATATTTTCCTACCGTGATTTGAAATCACGACCATGTGATGGGAAGGTGGTCCTCTTACCAACTGAGCTAAATTTTTTAATTGATCTCCCCCAACACGGTATGCTGCCAAAGACATTGGTCATGGACAAAGTCAGGAGTTGACTTTGTTTTCCTACCATTGCTTGGTTGGTGTTGCTTTTTAACCAGAAATTTTTCCAAGGAGAGATTGATTTCAATCGGAGAGAAAGTGTCTTTATTTTGCCAATAAGTCATAGAAAGTAATACATGAAATCAATCATTTCTGTATAAATAACTAAATATCATTGTTTTTATGCTTTCAGATGAAAATACACTAGCCAAGAATGTAACTCCATTGTTCATCACTGTAGACCCAGAACGAGATTCTGTGGAAGCTGTAAAGAACTATGTGAATGGTGAGTTTCTTTATCTTTCATTTAATCTATATTTCACTGTCTCCATTTCCTGATTTTATTTTATATTATTTGTAATGCTAGCATATAGATAATATATTTGGGCTACACTTATATCTACAATGTTAATATAAGTATACATTTTTCCAAGTAATGCCTTGACTTTTTGTATATTCTGTACGTCATCCAGTTTCTTCAAGGAAGGGTTTTTGTTCTTTTTTTTATGAAGATTGGATTCCTTTTAGAAAGGTTATGACACTAGCTTGAGTTTAAAAGTTTTTTGAATTATTATTATACTTGTTTTTTTTATATAAAAGATTACATATTCTTATTTTATTTCAGACTACTATCTATGCTGGGATTATTAATACTCTTTAAAGGTTATAGTTAAACAAAGTAATTTTTTCCTTGGTATAGTGATTGAAATGTAATTTCAGATTTACAGTTTGATTCTCTATCAATCACTAAATCTGCAAATGCCACATATGTATAGGCCTGCAAGCCAGATTTGACCTATGGCCAATCTAGACATTTATTTAAAATCTTATATAATTTTTCTCAGAAAGTCAATTTTATAATTTATATTGTAAAAATACTGAAATTAATAATATAATAATTGTAATTCATACACTTGTCTAAATTAGAAATTAAGTATGCTTTCAGTAATACAAACTAGATTTTTGAAAATGTCTTATGTGGCCCGTTAGATCAAAAAGGATGCCCATTCCTGGTCTAGCACAAGGCCACTAATGTGGGATATTCAGTGAGGATCAAATTCACTGCCAGATGAGTTCACCATTATTCCATGGTGAGACACCCATATATAGATAGATAAATAGTGTGTATGCATATGAAGTAGTAGTAACAGTAATAAAATCTCTTCATTAATTCTGGGGTACAGTTGTGTACCATTAATGCTCTATCAATATTATTACCTGTCACTATGACACTACAAAGAATAAATTTCTATACTCATTTTTTTGTCCTTTCCTCTTTAGTGATTCATTCATTTGTGGTATGTTTTTATTGGAAAGAAATTTCAAATTGTTTAGGATAAATGTATTAACTGGAATAAATGACTTTATTTCTTATGGAGTTTTATTTTCTATTTAGAATTTTCTCCCAAACTCATTGGATTGACCGGTGATAAAGACAAACTGCATGAAGCTACTCGGGCCTACCGAGTTTACTACAGTACGGGACCAAAAGATGAAGATAATGACTATATCGTAAGTTCCTTATTTTCTGAATAGTTTTTTTCCTTTTCTGCAGAAAAATTAAGTTATAAAAATCACAATTTTTATTGTATATTATTTGTATATTTTGTATGGTTGTTGTGAACCAGCTGGTAATCTTCTTTTTTTTTCTTTCTTTTTTTTTTCTTTCTTTTTTTTTCTTTCTTTTTTTTTTTCTTTCTTTTTTTTTTCTTTCTTTTTTTTTTCTTTCTTTTTTTTTCTTTCTTTTTTTTTCTTTCTTTTTTTTTCTTTCTTTTTTTAAAAAAGATATGTACTACCAATGTCACTCTTTGAGAACATAGGTTTAAAGAATTTCCTAGTGTAACCAATTTGATGAGAATTGATGTTACCAGTTAATAATCTATGAGGTTGATGGAAAAGTTCCCAGTGCCATCTTTTGCACAATGTTGAGGGAATCCTAGAAGTGTCTTTGAAGTTTATTCTGCTCTTTATTGCTTGTGCAATCAGTCATTTACAAACTTCAAGGAAAATTCAGAAGCTACAAAAATGGCGCCCACATGAACTTAAGAAAATGAACATCAGTCAGTGTTTGGACATTTGTTTTCTCTTAGTCAACACAGACGAAAATCACTGTTGGTGAAAAATAGATTTATTACAAGAATCAAAAACAATTGGTGGCTAGATCCAGGAGAACATTCAACATCTCAATCTCAACGTGCAGGTGGGGTTCTTCTCTGTGTTTGGTGAGATTCAAAGGGAATTCTTTATTATGAATTGCTGGAAGCTAGACAAACTGTTACTGCACAACACTACCAGGAGTAATTAGCTCGTTTGAATGGAGCAACAAAGTCAACCAGTGATTTTGCTGCATCAGAATGCTTGTCCTTATGTTGCTAATGCAACACAGTAAACAATCATGGAGCTGGGATGGGAAGTTCTTCCACATGTGGCACATTCTCCACACCTGTCACCTTCAGGCTATCACTTGTTTTACTCCATGCAACACTCCTTGTCTGGTCAGCAATTCAAACAAGTACTGAAAAATTCATTGAAGAATTTATCAAATCAAAACCATGCTCTTTCTTTCAAGAAGGAAGACACAGTTTACCTGAAAGGTGGCGTAAGGTCAATGAAAAGCAGGGAAATTGTTCCGCTGACTGAATAATGATGCTATAAATTTTGTCAAAAATTGTGGAAATTTTTGCATCAACTAAAGTATGTTGTGTCATATCTGTTTCCCTGTATTGTCATTAAGAATTTTTTTGTATTTCATTATCTAGCTGTGGATGTTAACATAATAGCAACTAATTAAAACTTACCACCCAAGTTATGTCTGAATTAACATAAGCCTATATTTTACCTATTTTAAAATCAATTTTACCTCCAGATTATCTTGAACTGATACACAAGTAATAAGTCATGTTGATGTAAACCTGATTAGTTTAATTTTTGCCTTTGAGTAAGAATATAGACTCTGACAGGTCTTCCACACCGTCATATAAAATCAATAATGCTCAAGAATGTGAATATCCTCAACATACATTTCACAATTTGATCATTACTCACTTTCTGATGAAATTATCTGTTTACAGAATTTAAAATACATTAGGAAACAAGTTTTCCTGCTTTGCATAATAGCTGAACTGATAGCTGAGTCAACCTTGTGCAGTTTAGATGGTCGCCCGATTTGGCCAGAAGGGGAGATAATCCAAGCTTTTTCTCAGAGACTTACCCCAAACTGGCATTGGAATAGTGTCGAATTTGAAAATCGAGCCAGTCTGGAGGCAGAGGTTCAAAACCAGCCTCAAGAAAAAGCTTGGATTATCTCCCCTTCTGGCCAAATCTGGGATTAGCTTACATGGTGAATGACTCAATGAGATTTTATCTAGAGATCTCAAACGTTTTTTTTCTTTTTCAAAATTTGTCAAGTCTGTATTTCATGATCACATTAGATCAGTAATTCTGAATGTGGGTGCATGCCCCACAAGGGGACAACTTGAATATATTGGGTGGCAATTTGGAATTTGGGTGTGAAGAGCGAAAAAAAACAAAAAAAAACATGATTCATGTTAAGGCTTAACTGATTAATTCCAAATTACAGAATACTATTAATTACTAATTTTATTATTACATGATATTAAAGTGGCCTGGCATATTTAATAAAAAAATCTTTAGAACTTGATTAAAAAATTTTCTTGTCATTGTAATTATTTCTCATTTATTTAAATTTTCTTTTTCCTTGATATAAAATTCAAAATTTTGGTAAAATTCTTAATTTAACATTATCTTATCATACCTTTTCCACACAAATTTCCTTTTTATTATAGTAAGGGAGAATTAATCAAGGCACAAGATTTGGCTGAAGGCCAAGAATTTAATGACACATATGCAAAGGCTTATGAGATGCGGTTCTTTTTGTCACATATACAATTAGATTTCTTTTTTCTTTCTTTTTCTTGAGCTGTCAAAGTTGAACTTAGAGCAAAAACGTTACGAACCACTGCATTAGATGAATCAAATCTGAGTGTCTTACTCTACTCTATGTAAGAATATAAACTCTAAATCTCTCCCACACTCATCCTCTATTCAATGGATGTTTATCCACTATATCTTTTCTTCAAGTTGTATTTTTTATATTAAGGAAAAACATTTTATAATTTAAGTAGTGTTAACTGAAAACTTATGATATTAACAAAAAGAAATAAAAAGAACATCAGTAAAACCAAGTTGGTACTGTATTTATTAGATCCGTCTGTTTTAAAAAAATTAGAAACCATCAACCAAAACTCTCAACATAGGTTTCACCAGTTTTCAAGTGACTCTGGCTGGTTATATATGTATGGCACTTACAGGATGAAGCTAGAGGGCTGAAACATTTACTCTTTATTATGTCTAGAAAAAACTTCTTTTTTTTTTTTTTTGTATTTTGAATATTTCAGCCTAAAATAGGTTTTTAGTGTGTGTGTGGGGGGGGGTCAATTTACAATGTAAGTTTATGCTAAATTGGTCCCTTAGTTTGTGTCCGGCAGCATTAACACTTGTTTTTTGAAAATTCAAACATTTTTAATGATGACTACCCAACAGAAGGTGAGAGAAGTAGTTTATCCATTGATCACCCTCTTTTCTAATTATTTTTAATTGATCGCCCCCAGCACAGCATGCTGCCAAAAGACATTGGTCATGTGACGGTTTCTATTCAGTGACTAACCAGACCAGTTCATTCATCTTTTCATTAAAAACGTCACCCGTCAAAATGACTATTTATAACTGTACCTAATGACTGAGAGTAATCAGTCTGGTTGTGTTGATAATTGTGTTGACTGTTATTATAGTCCTAGTCGCTTTACTAGCCACTACAATGGCTGATTCTTTCCAACTTTATGACTTATCCTAGGTAGGTGTCATAGCTGATCTGGTAAAGAAATTGCTCTTTCACATTTCTTTATGTGTAAACATGGTTTTGCAAATTCAAGCCTTTTACCTTTTGCCAACTGTTGTTTATACATACATAGTCTTGAAATCAAATAATAGATAATTTTATATCCGACAGAATATGATAATTATAAAGACATTTATTAGTTGAGAACCTATATTTGACCAACGCCGGTGTGAACAACTGCTAAACAAGCAGCCTAAATTGTAAATAGGTTCTCAACTAATAAATGTCTTTATAATTATCATATTCTGTCAGATATAAAATTATCCATCATTTGATTTCATGCTGTCGACATAGAGAGCCACATTATATTTGTGCCTAAAAATATGAACGTGAGAGTAGAGAAGCCAGCAAAGTGTAGGATTAAAAGACTCCTGCCTACCATGAGAACTTGTTAGCTCAGTCGGTAGAGCAGAACCTGCGTATAATGTTGCTTCCAGGGTGGACGCCGATTCGATCCCTGCACGGAGCTCGTTTCTTTATTCACATTTACGATTTAGGCCGCTCGTGTAGCAGTCATTCACACCGGCGCCAGGCAAATATAGGTTCTCAACTAATAAATGTCTTTATAATTATCATACATAGTCTTGTAGAATCTCTATAAAAGGCCATCTGTCTCCATGTGTGTGAACAGATACTACACTTTGATCCTAAGCAGAAGAGCCAATCCATACGTAAATAATACCATATTTTATGCATACTATGCTAGTAGTTTGGTAATAACTAAAGAAAAAAGACATGTATGATAATATTTAAGATGGCTTTTCTGATTAGTGGCAATTTTAAATCAAGTCCTAAACTTCTAATCACTCTCTATTAGCTTCAGCATTAATAGAGAAGTGTCAATAAGCATGTTTTAGTAAAGTTAATTATCACATTTCCCTGTCTGTGGTCTGGTTGTAAATGTTAGTGGCATAGCTTTTACTGAAAATTACGTAAACTGCTCCAATGAGGCACAGACAGAAAAATAAAATTGCTACTGGTTAGCTTTGACTAATTGATTATGTAGATTTCAGTTTGAAGCATTTGAATTTTCTAAGCATTAACATTAGTGAAAGTAAAGGCCTTTAAACAAAAGGATTAGACATTGGTCTGCAAAATACAAATTATGTAGAATTATTATTGAAATGAAACAGTCTTTTTAAAGATTTTTGCCTTTTTATATTGAAGTAAAATATTACTGCCCAAATCAAAATTGTAGTGAACAGCATCTTAGATATTTTTTTCAAAATCAGGTTTTGAATTTAGTTCTAGAAATATCTACATTTTTTCCATTATATGAATCATTTGAAAAAATTATAAACTCCTTAGTCCCTAACGGATTTAATGCATAAGAGATCAGAAATAAGAACCAATAATAAAGTTTTAAATTCTGGTGACAATCATTTGCTTTTTCCACACACTAAACACTTATGGAAGAAGCATGAACCCCAAAACTTCCAATCATATAAATATCTAAACACTTATCTACAAACGATTCCTGCAAAATTAAATCCATTCAGAAGTAAAGAGAATCTTTTGAAGAAGCTTTTTCTGTCAGTAATACCAACTACCAGCAACTCAAGTTTCATATTGATGTCAATTTGTTATCTTCCAGTAAGTAAACTACAAATTAATCTCAGGTAAATAAAATTGAAGACTAAAATTGAACAGATCAGGCCTTAAAATATTTTCACAATATTTTAATATTCTTCATCTTTATAAAAACAAACACATTGTAAGTTAACTAAGTCATCTATAAATCCATGTTAATTACAGAATGAGAGTTGAAAAATTAGATATTTTTAATGATGATCACCATTGTTGTGTTGTTGTTTTTTTTAAGGTTGGAATGACTATTTAAAATTTAAGTATTTTGTTGACTGAAGTTTACTCTACTTCTAAATGAAAGTGACAAAATCTTCAAAATTACTTCATTTGTTAATGTAGATAATGCACAGATAACAGTTTAGTCAAAAAGTTGAAATGTAAGTGATATAGAGCAATGATAAAAATTCTTTATAAATTTGTTTTGTTTTGGTGTTAGAAAAGTTTTTTTCTCGGCAAGAGCAGCAAACGCATGGAACAGCCTGTGAAAAGATAGTCACATCCGAGAATATCAATATTTTTTTAAATAATCTTTATTCTGATATCGGTCATACCAAATTTAACTACCAATTTTCTTATTAGTTTAATCCTACCAGAACTAAACTGAAACATGTCACATCCGAGAATATCAATATTTAAAAAAATAATCTTAATTCTGATATCGGCTATACCAAATGTAACTACCAATTTTCTTATTAGTTTAATCCTGACCCAACTAAACTGAAGCTGACTTAATGACGCAATTAACTGCTGTCAAAAAAGCCTATTTCAAGGTACATTTAAATTTGGAATAAATCTCCTAAATAGAATAGTGAAGCAGACTTTTCAACCACAAAACCTCAATTCAGATTTCTGGACTGAACTTACAAGCATTTTAAAATACTGTCAGAATTTGATTTTTATGCTAAGTAAATTTCACCTTTCATGGATTTTTATCCTCCTTCCTGACAAGAATTAAAAAAAAATCTTATTGAAATGATTGCCAAAAATAAAACTGAAATTGATATATAAAATTAAGAATAAATTCTTGTTTGAATATTTTAATATCTGTTTTTTTAAGCAGAATACACTAAGCAAATCAGACTTAATTTGATTAGTTCCAACATTGATACCATGCATTTGGAGAGAAAAAAAAAGAAATAATGGGAATGAAGTTATACCTGACAAAACAATTTTGGGGAATTATATATTGAATGCTTTCAAAATTAAGGTGTTCCAAAACCAATCAAACCCATAAAAAGGAAAAAAAAAATGTTTTCTTTGTTATTGCTACTGTTATAATCATGATGAGTAGTAGTACCACCATGATGATGAATGTCATTTCTCTCAGTAGATTTTTTGTGTTGGACAAATTTGTTGAATAAAATGTAAACTACTTTTCATTGTTTCAATATGGAGTCATTTGGTCTCAAGTCATTTAACCAAATTTTGCCAATTTTAATCATTTTTACATACAGTGTGCGGTACTCAGCAATGAAATCAAATATGAACATTGATTTTTGCACAATTTAAATATTTAAAAATTATTATATTCAAGAAACATTTTTAAAATCTGTTGTTTTTTTTTATTTTTCAGGTGGATCACACAATAATAATGTATCTGCTAAATCCAAATGGAGAGTTTGTAGATTATTATGGACAAAACCGTAATGCTCAGGAAATCTCCAGTTCTATTGCGCTGCACATGAAGAAATTTGACTTGATGAATTGACGAATTGTACTTAATTAATGCATTATTAGATAAAGTGATTGTTATATTTTAAAATTTGTTTTTTGTTCATTTTTCTTTCTGTTTAAACCTTGGTTTCTTTCTGCATTTGAAAACACTGGAATATAGATCAATCCATTTGTTGAATTATTGAATTATATTTATGCACACACACACACATATATATATATATATATATATA
>VCCN01005310.1:1170866-1181456 GCA_006491835.1 Architeuthis dux | reverse complement strand
CCAGCAGTGGACTTATAATGGCTGATGATGATGATGATATTGGGGTCTTTCTTATTTTGCAAAGAAATGAAACGGGCGCACCCCGAAAGTGTTCCATATTAGTTGAAATGAAACACCCAAAAATCTTTTTCCAATCAATTAATATTTAGGGTATGCTTCAGTGACCTTGAAGTTCAGTAAAGCTAAAGAATAGGTAATCAACGGGAGACACATGTGAATGCATGGTGGTAAGAGGAGGGGAGTGAGAGGAGGAGAAGCTGATTCAAACATTTTAAGGACTTTAAATCAGGTGCCACATTTTACTTCTTATGATAATTCTGATTATGACAATGAGGATAATGTTCCTTTTAATGCTTTAATTAGTCATTGCCCAATTATGTACATGTCAGGGTAATACTTAACTGAATTTTTCTCAAGGAGTGTTAACAGTTTCATAAAATGTGTTTATACAACTACAATGAAAAAGAACTTTATTTATTTTCACAGGAAAAAACAGATTCTACATTTTTAGCTAGAGAAATACAAAAGGTATTGAAAGAGGACTTTTTATAGCACTATGAACACAAAAATAACGGAACCCAAACTCATTATATTGAATAATTTATCCACTTACTTATCAGCCACAAACCATCTAACAATACAAAGAGAAAATTGGAAATGAAAAATTGGCAAAGATGAACCTCTGCCTGAACAAGATAAATGGCTTATAATAGAAAAAAGAAGAAAATATTGATTTGTCGGTTACAGGATGTAGAAACTTGACAATAATTCAAATGTCTTTGCTGACCATCATTTGATCAATGGAAAGAAGAACACAGGCTTCTGCAGTTTGATGATCAAAGTAATCACTTAAAGGCATCTTTTGTCATCTTTTCAACATGGCATTGGCTTTCTCACTGCTACAACTGCTTATTGCCTGCTACATAATATCAAACTTATAACCTTCTTGAGCTATAAATTGGTGTTCTCTTGGTGCATATCATATTACTCCATAAAACTGTTCTCCATCTTTTCTTTTGTATTAATAAAGAGTCATATTTCATATAAATTCACCATTTATTTTTATTCATTTTATTAACCACTTGGAGATGTTTTTAAATCCCTTCCAAAATTAATACTGGCATAGAAAATATGTGTGTGAGTGTGTGTATGTGTATGTGTGCATGCATGCATGCATGTGTGCATATGTGTGTGCATGTGTGTGCAGAGTGTTTTAAAATATGTATATACATTTTATCAATATGTTTTGAACAGTTGAGATAATGCATCATTTAATCACATTATATGCAACTAGTTGATACCCAGGGCCAGATTTGCATATACGCAAACTACGTCATGGCGTAGGGCCCAAGTCATTGAGAGGGCTCACAAGTAAATAGTAATATAGAACTTTATCACTATTCCTTTGGGAAAAGGATCAATCATAAATAAAATAATGATTTATACATTTAGCACGTAAATAAAAAATATTATTTTATAGGCAAAATTACTCGTTTTTAGTTTATACTATGAGACAAATAAAAGAATAAAAAATATTGAATTTGTTTACCAGGAATTAGAGTAGACAGTGAATTAGCATGAATTGGTATGATCACCTATACTGGGAGATCTGATAATCAAACCCACTAACAATGGCCAGCAAGATTAGCTTGCTGATCATTGCTATATGATGTTTGTCGTGACCAGTTTTTGAAAAAAACTTTAACCCCCCTCAGCCAGCCAAGACCAAGAAATCACACTGTTCAACAAATCTCTTGATATCTATTAAGAAAGATATATCAATTGCATGTTGAATGTGATATGGATCATATGGTGCCAAGGTGTCCAGTGAATTTGTCTACAACAATTTGTCTACAACAAATTCATCTACAACAATTTATCTACAGATACAATTTATATGTGTACAATAACTTTTCTACAAATACATTCTATCTACAATAATGTATCTACACACACATACACACACATACACACACATGCACATACATATACACATACACATACACATACACACAAATATACACACATACACATAAATACACATACATACATAAACACACATACACACATATATACATATACACACACAAACATACATACATACATTTGTATTTGTATGTATGTTTGTATGTGTATGTATGTGTATGTATGTATGCGTGCATGTGTATATATATGTCTATGTGTCTATGTGTACATATGTATGTGTATGCATATGTATGTGTATGCATGTATGTGCACGGTGTGTATGTGTGTGTATTCGTTAAATTACTTTTATATACTCTTGTAGGTAAATTATATCGGTAGATAAGTTATTGTAGATGGATTGTAATTGTAGATAAATTTTTGTAGATAAATTGTTGTTGACAAATTGTTGTAGACAAATTCACTTAGAACCATGGGCGTCCCCCCCCCCTGGATCAGGCCTTCTCACTGAGGGCGAGGGGGGTTTGAAAGTTGAAACCTTATAGTCAATAAAGGATAATGGTGCAGTACAATTGTTTTATGTGACACAAACTTAATGTACCTATAAAAAAAGATGGTATTATCATTCACTGGTAACAGGGTTGCTGCTAATATATATTCTGAATATACTTTTGCCCACCCCCCCAGTGGCAGCAGACACCCATGCCTAAAACCACGGTGCCAAATTGTATTGAGTGAACAATGAAGAATGCTATTCTTCTATCACCATTTATAAACCTGTGAACAATAGAGAAATATATATTCTAGCTCATTCGTCTACATAGCAGACTAGAGTTAATAGAGATGAAAAATCATAAGTTCTCATAAAAAAATTATTAAACAGTATATCAAAGATTACTACAGTGTAGAGCATTCAATTTTGTCTTGGCTATAAGCCAGTGCATCAGCAACCAGACACACTTTTGACAACCTTGCTCGAGCAGGTAAAAATATTGATTCAAAATGAGTAACAGAAATAAAGATATGTACTCAATCTTGACAGGTAAGAGTGATAGACAAAATATGTTACAAAACCAGTTTTGTTCTGAAATCCCCATAAATAGATTCTAAATTATAATTAACTACAATATCTATAGTCATAATAAAATGCGTTTAAAAAAACTAACATTCTTCATCATTTTTAAGTAATAAAAATAATTTGTTTTCATCACTTAAAAATTATCAAATTATTTTTTTAAATAACCAGTCTTGATTATCTTTAATGAAAATAATTTGTTTTCATCATTTAAAAATTATCAAATTTTTTGTTTTAAATAACCAGTCTTGATTATCTTTAATGAAAATAATTTGTTTTCATCACTTAAAAATTATCTAGGTGAATCGCTAGGTGACCGGCCCATCTCCACTTTTGTTGTTTAATTAGTTTATAATATCCTTTACTCTAGTCTTTTCTCTGATCCATGTTGACCTTTTTCTATCTCTTAGCGTTACCCCTAGCATTGCTCTTTCCATGGCGTTTGGTTAATTTCCAGGTTTCGCATCCATAAGTCATGGCTGGTATTATGCAGCCGTTATATACTTTTCGTTTTAGGCATATTGGCAAGGAGCTCCTCAGAATGTCTCTATTCATACCAAATGCTTTCCAACCTATCGTTATGCAGCGTTTTATTTCGCAGTCATGGTCTTTCTCTAGCTTTATTACCTGGCTTAGGTAGATGTATTCGTCGACCTCTTCTAGTATCTCACCTTCTATCTTTATGACCTTTTTGGGGACCTTATCGTTGAACATTACTTTTGTCTTTGTTCTATTCATCTTTAAACCTACTTTTTTACTTTCCATATTTAGGTCTGTTAGCATATTTTGTAGTTCTTCGGATGCTTCCGATGTCATAGAAATGTCATCTGCAAATCTTAAGTTGCTTAGGTATTCTCCATCTACTTTTATTCCCATTTCCTCCCAGTCTGTTTTCCGAAAGATGCTTTCTAGGCTCGCTGTGAATAGTTTAGGTGATATTGTATCCCCTTGTCTTACTCCTTTTGCTATCTTTATCTTTTCTGTATCTTTATGTAGTCTAATTATTGCTGTGCCATTTTCGTATATGTTTTGGATAATTTCTATGTAGTTCTCGTTAACGCCTTGTTCACGCATTGCGTTGAAGACTGCTGCATGTTCTACCGAGTCAAATGCTTTCTCATAATCTACGAAGGCCAAACAGAGTGGTTTATTGTATTCTATGGTTGTCTCGATTAGTTGATTTATTGCGTGTAGGTGGTCTATTGTCGAGTAGCCGCTTCTGAAGCCTGCCTGCTCGCGTGGTTGGTTTTCATCTAGAGTGCCTGCTAATCTGTTTGTGATTATTTTTGTGAATAGTTTATATATGTTAGGGAGTAGTGTAATTGGGCGATAGTTGCCTAGGTCGTGCTTATCTCCTTTCTTGTGGAGTAGGATTATTATTCCTAGACAGAAGTTTTTAGGGACTTTTCTTTCTCTTATGCATTGCGTGAATAGCTGATATCTGGACTTTGCCCAGCCCTTATCGTTCATAGTAGAAACTTAAAAATAGGTTTTTAGTGGGGGGTTCAATATGGAATGTAAGTTTATACTAAATTGGTCACTAGTTTCTGACTGCTTGTTTTTTGAAAATTCAGACCTTTTTTAGTGATCACAGTCCAACAAAAGGCGAGGGAAGTAACTTATTCATTGATCATCCTTTTTTCCAACTTTTTAATTGATCACCTCAACACAGACTATATGGGTGGTGGTGATTTATAATTTTCTTTGGAATGCTAGTTTTATTTGGTTTTGGTCATAATTCTTGTTTTTTTTATTCCTGTGAACTTGTAAAGCATAGGGTCACCTTTGCCTCACTTTTGACTGATCTTCTCTGTGTCCGCTTTGGACTCCCAACTCATCTCTTCCACCTGTGGATTCCAGTCCACCACTTGAGTTGATTTCCTGCTCTCAAACAGAGTCCTGAAGTTCCAGGTTTTTAAGATTTTTTGGCAAACTGGCTTTCCATAGTCTTTCACCAGCATGCGTCATGGCCTTTCTGAAGAGGAACCTTCCTAACCAGGCTCTCAGTGGGCTGATCGCTAGGGCAATCACTGGGGTGATGCTGCTGCAGTTTTAGTAGCAAGAAGGTTTTATTGAGAGGAGTTACTAACCATATGCCCAATCCTCTTCCTTTATCTGGGATCACGGAGGAACATCTTGGCAGAGTTATTCTTTGTATAGTTTACCAAAAACAAACACATTTCTCAAATTTCTATGTTTGTTGCCTCATTTATTTTTTATTTTCAAGATTATATTCATTCATATTTTCCGAGAAAGCATATGTGTATATATCAACTCAGCTTAGCTTAGTCTGGCATAAGGCCATGATAATTGGACATCTAGCTAAGATTGAACTCACAAGCAATGCTCTGCGCAACTAACTTGTTTACCATTACTCTACTGTAGGCACAGCATAAGTGTGTCTGTACATATGTGTGTTTGTATGTGTGCATATGCTTTCATGTGTGAAAAGCTGAAATCAAATTATATAGTAGATTAATATGTTAGAAAAGATTTCTTCTCAGCGAGAGTAGCAAATGCATGGAACAGCCTAAGTGAAAAGACTGTCACATCCGAGAATATCAATATTTTCAAAAATAATCTTAATTCTGATATCGGCCATACAAAAATTAACTACCAATTTTCTTATTAGTTTAATCCCACCCAAACTAAACTGAAGCTGGCTTAATGACTCAATTAACTTTAATTAGCTTTTTTGTCTATTTCAAGTACATTCAAGTACATATTTTCAGTAGTTATTTTACACTAGTTTTTTACATTTGTTTTCAAGATGATTCTGCTCAGAAATATTCCAATTTCCATTGGTAGCAATGTAATGTATCTTCAACATTCCACACGTATCATATTGAGGTATAAATCATGCATGGCAATGTAGAAACGGAAATGTCAGTTAAATGGATCCTTGTATTTACTTTTCACATTTCTCTCCTATTTAAGCATGGCTACCTATTAGAGTTAATTAATGGGAATGGTTGTCATTCCACAGGCTTTTCTTATTAGAAGCTCAACTATCTAATTCACAATCCCAGAGGCTTTATGACATCAGACCTTTGTCAGATATGGCTAACTCTAGAATCATTTTGTCATGCTTTCCAACTGCTGAAAAGATTTTATCCTGTTTATAAAGTTTTATGTCTGGGAACTCTATTTAGCACTGATGAAAGAAATCAATCATGTCAGACAAGCGAGTAAAATTACAAAATAAAATAAAGCTAATGCTGTTGTTGTTGTAAGCGTATCCCATCATCCATCATTTATTTTTGTATTAAGAATAATGGTTTACAATACTTCAAGCCCCCCCCCTCTCCAAGAAATTAATAGAATAATTAATTACAAGTTTATCTAAGAAAATCACCTGAATTATCACTGAGTCATGTGTCCATACGGTTCACTCCTGCACCACATTGGCTTGACTATGAAATGAATTACGTCAAATTATAGTCAATGAGAAAACAGAAGGTGTTCAGTGAACCCTCCATTCACTATGAACAGAATTACATGGAATTTTTGTCAATGAAAAAAGAGGAGTGTCAAATGGAACTTTTCTTCCCCTCACAACGATTTAGGTAGAGTTGCTGTTATAGATAAAAGAGAAGTGAAAATAAAGCTAATGCTGTTTTTGTAAGCATATCCCATCATCCATCATTTATTTTTGTATGGAACCTGGAATCAATTAATGCTGTTTTTTTAAGAATTAGTGGAGAGTTTATTATTTCATATAATCTAAATATTGACTTATTAGGTAATGCTCATATACTTCCAAATGTTTCTCTAAATACCTTACAATCAACTGTTGTCAGTGAATCTGATTTCAGACATCTTACAAATGACCCTTCCTCATAAAAGTCATTCAAGGTTCTCTCTACTTCATTCAGAAAGCTTAAGAGACCAATTTTAGAACTCTGCTCTTGAGGCTCCTCATTCATCTGCTTGTATCTGCTTTTAGCATCAGGCAGATCAATAAAACTTCCATAACACGCGATCATATCTTTTGAGTAAATCAAGTTTGTCTGCTTTGATTACACCATGCCTGCGGTCATTTCATCTGAATGGCTCATTTTGTACTTTAAAAGAGGGGAAAAATTGATTGTGGGTATCTGGATACAATACATCTGTAACTGTCGATGATAATCAGGAACAGGCTCGGTAATTAGATGGAAGAAACTTTTTATTTTTTTCATGACCGAAAGCTTTGTTTATATCAACACTATTTTTAATATCATTCAAATTTCTTACATGAAGCATTGTTAACCATTATTACATTTTTACTAGTATTCCTGCCATTTAGAATTAGTTTAGGGTTAGTATTTTTAGGGTTAGGGTTAGGGTTAGGGTTTTTAGAGTTAAACTTAGGGTTAGGGTTGGTATTGTTAGGGTTAGTGTTTAGGGTTAGTTTGGTATTTTTAGGGTTAGGGTTGGTGTTTTTAGGGTTAGGGTTGGTATTTTTAGGGTTAGGGTTCGGGTTGGTGTTTTTAGAGTTTCGGTAATAATGTGAAATCCAGTATAGAATATTTCCACACAGGTTTTCTTTGTTTTTTTCGCCAACAGCAGCTGCCACCTCGGTCGTTGGAGCAGTGGCCATTTTAAACAGGAAAGGTCACAATTGCCTATTTTTCATAACCCATACTCCAATTACTGTAGACCGTAATTATTTAAAACAATTGAAGGCATTATAATGAAATGAATTCCAAAATAAATTCCAAGCAGTAATTATTAATTTATTTCTTATTAAAGAAACTATTTTTTTAATTATAATATTTTTCTAAATGACTTCTTTTTTTTAGTTACTTTTATCACAACTTTGGCTTGGACCGTAATTAACCAGTATTAATTAATGTTTACTCGTTGTCGTAAAAAAATTAAAATGATGGTAAAAACTAAACAAAATTAATAATAAAAATATTGTGTTACAATACTTCATCCAATATTGAAAATAAAATAAAATTTTAAATAAATTAAACAAATCGTATTTGTTTATGTTTGTAAGACTGGTTACATATGATGTGACGTCATTGGATGAAGAGTCAAAATGTGTTCTTTTTCAATTCAATCAATTCTGGGGTGCCTAATCCATATATGGTCCATTTATTGAATTATATCAGTAATCATACAGGTGCTTTCAAGTGAAAACTTTGTAAAAATCTTCAACTCTAAAGTTAAGAATCTACTAATGAAACAAACACCTGTGACATTTATGATTGATTTGAGTTTGCTCCATTGAATTTCAAGTGATGACAAAAGAGGACAGTATTAGAAACCATCAACCAAAACTGTCAACATAGGTTTCTTCAGTTTTTAAATTGGTCTGGCTGGCTGGCTACGAATATATATATATCAAGCGTATGGGCTGCACCAATGGGGCTAGTGAGCTGAAAATGTCAACATTTACTCTTTATTATGCCCAGAAAAAACCTTTTAAATAGGTTTTTAGTTGGAGGTTCAATTTGCATTGTAAGTTTATGCTAAATTGATCGTTTGTGTCCTGCAGCATTTTTTTTTGAAAATTCAGACTTTTTTTAGTGCTCACTGCCCAACAAAATGTGAGAGAAGTAACTTATTCATTGATCACCCCTTTTTCCAATTTTTTAATTGATCACCCCCAACACGGAATACTGCCAAAAGACATTGGTCATGTGACAGTTTCTATTGAGTGACTAACCAAATCTGTTATGTTTTATAGGCTTAATGGAGTCAGCAACTTTAGACACCATAATATAATATGATTTTTGGATCAATACGTATGTACTCGGTAGCTGTTCAATATCTAGCATTTATCTTGAGCACCTCTGTGATCACACATAAAAGTCAATACTTTCTATTCTTCCAAACGCTCATTACTTTGACAGTTTATATTCAAATACTCCTTCTTTTAACTGGAAACAAAGCGAGCTGGGATAATGTGAAAGGTTCCTTTAGTTTATTAAGCAGTAATAAAAGACATTTTTAAAAAAGTTTCTTGACATTAACGTTATTGAACAACATATTTACCATTTTGTTCCACTATCTTCTGCCATTTTTCAGGCAACTTCATAATTCCATATTTACAGAACTTTTTATCTTTCTGAGTAAAGAACTGCTCTAGGTGCCTTATGCAATCTTCCAGGGAATTGAAATTTTGTCCATTAAGAGAATTCTGTAAAGACCAGAATAAATAATAATCCAAATGTGCAATATCTTGTGAATGCAGATGAGTGAAAACTTCCCAGCCAAGCTGTAAGAATTTTTGTCTGGTCACCAAAGAAACCTGAAGCATTGTTAACCATTATTAAATTTTTACTAGTATTTCTGCCATTTAGAATTAGTTTAGGGTTAGTATTTTTAAGGTTAGTGTTAGGCTTTTTAGGGTTTTTAGAGTTATTTTTAGGGTTAGGGTTAGGGTTTAGAGTTAGGGTTGGTATTTTTAGGGTTAGGTTTGGTTTAGGATTTTTAGAGTTAGGGTAATAATGTGAAAACAGAAGGTGTTCAGTGAACCCTCTGTTCACTATGAACAGAATTACATAGAATCTTTGTCCATGAAAAAAGAGGAGTGTCAAACAGAACTTTCGTTCCCCTCACAATGATTTAGGTAGAGTTGTTATCATAGATAATATAGTAAAAATAAAGCTATCCTGATGGAATATTATGCTCTTCCCCTTTACTAATTCTGAAATGCTTTTTATCAATCGCTCCATTAACTGCACAAAATCATAAAACAAAATCTGCCAATTTTGAAATTTAACAAAAATACATGCTGATATGACAGCTGCCACAATACAACCAAAAGTGATCTTTTTGAATGAAGTTATGTAAAACTAAATGCTTTTAATGCCATCTAACGACAAAAACAGAACAATCCTTTCAGCCAACCCAATATCATTAAAAGATAAATATATTTTACTTATTGGTTGTCATTTGGGCTAATTCAGGTGGTATATCAAGGTATTTTATTTTATTTGAATATTTTATAAATATTTTGATAAAAACAAATAGGATTTCATGATAATGGTAAGCATATAAAAGATTGTATAAAGATAAAAAAAAAATGATGTTCTCAGATTTATATTATAAACTACTTCACAATTTTGCAGCAGGAGACCAAGAAAGCAACTTCTTCAACCTCAGGATTTATGATTCTTATCTTTAACAAGAAATTACAAAACAGGAAAAAGATTGAAGTTACCCATCATAACTTGTTAAATTCATAACTACATTATCTTGCTTTTTATACACCTTTTAAACATCTATATTTGTAGAGAACTCTCCACTATATAGAGTTGAGATTAAGTAATGACCAAAATACAGTTTTCTTACTTTAAGTGAATCCTAGTGCACCATTGCTTTGCCCAATCAGAGCTCAGCAAAAAAGAATATATTTTCTAACCAATCAGTTATTGCTGTGCCTAGCCTTTTCTGGGATTCACTCTACTAGTATAAAAAAAGCCTATATATTGCTAGAATTAAATTTATATTACCTAAAAAATATCTACTTTTATTTATCCAGTGCTATCCTATATCATTCCTACTTTTTAATCCCATTATACATAGATATGCAAACACATTCATTTATCACTCTCTCCCCCTCTCTATTTCTTTCTCTCTCTCTCTCTCTCTCT
>VCCN01005310.1:1131618-1156318 GCA_006491835.1 Architeuthis dux | reverse complement strand
TTTTTCCTACTAAAACTCCATCATTGCAGTACGAAAGTAAAAAAAAAATGTTAGCTTTAGCATTTTTGACGGTTAAGTCATCCTACTTTGCCAAAAACGTAACTGTATTGTAATAATTAAGTTTTATTGCTATATTACAGTAAACTCTTGTTGTAATGGCACTATTTAATGATGCACACATTATAACGGCACGTTTGTTTTTATATTCTCGCAAGAATATTGCCAGAGAGTAGTTTGCAGCAACAGCACATGAAGATTTCAGTGCATTACTTTAAAAACTAAGATTAGTAAACCTTTAAAATAATGCTGCCTAAAGCAACACATCTGAAAAGAAATTCCTTTATTTTTTGCATTAAACTTTTACCTGTCCAAGGTATTTTCTAAGAATTTACTGATACATTCAACAAACAATTACATACCATCATGTATATGGTTAGCATAATTACTTTTTGGTTCATTCATTTTATTTGCAGACCTGTAACCCGTATATGGGGCATTAGACTGAAAGGGTAATAAAGTCATTTTTGTCTGTGCTTTTTGTTTTCTCATTATTAATACACTTTGTATGAAATCCATCCTCTATAACAGCACTCTTAAATCCCTGAGGGTGCCATAATAACAGGAGTCAACTGTATCTTGCTGACATAGGTCTTAGTAGTTTTCTTTTTAAGCTGATCAATGTTATCTTTTACTAGCAGTTGTAATCTACTGCTCTAGTTAGTGAACTATGCAGGACTCAATGTTTGCAGCTTGTTATGGTTAGCATAATTAATTTTAAACTAAAAGGTTTGTTTTGTTTTTTTTTGTTTTTTATTTTTTAATGTTAAAGTATTGTATTGCCTTAACTTATACTTAGGTACATACATAAAAATATATATGATATAGCGTACCTGGCCATTGATGGTTAGCAAGCTAGTCTTACAGACCATTGATAGTACTGTCAGTTTAATCCTCACTACTGGTACTGAGCCAGACTAAGCCATGCTTAGTAAATATCTATAAATGCAACAGATGAATCTCTAAACTTGGAGTAAAGATGCTGACAAACTAGTGCTATAAAATTGTCTTGGTAAATTATGCATGAGCATCAAAGATTTGAATGTTAGAACATTTTACTGACTTCTTTCAAGAACAAGTATTCTCAGTAGGATTTTGTTAAATATTTGAAAATTATAAAACTAGTCAAAATTAATAAGTGTTACAATACTACATTAAAAATTAAATATCGTTGGATTTAAAAGACTACTAGGTCTCAAACGTAAACATCAACAAGTGTTGAATATCAGTTGTAAAGAGTCAAGTTTATGGGTGTAAAATCAGCTTCTGTTTAAACCATGGAGCCTTGTAGCCGAATGGTTAAAAGCAGCCGGGCGGTTACTGGACTCCATCTGGCTAGCAGTACGTGGGCTTTGTTTATTTCCGATCACACTATTTACTCGTTGCTGTAGGATTACGGTCAGTTGTGATAAAAAGCAACTAAAAAATAAGATGAAGATAAAAACTAGTCAAAATAATAAGTATTACAGTTCTGCTTTAACATATTCATATAGTTCTTGCATAAAGGATTTAAAAATAAATTATTATTCAAGATAAATAAAATTGAAAAAATATCGAAAATGCAATTTATATCTCATGTCAGATGTTTGGGAAATCTTGATAAATATAAGATGTGTGTGTCTTGTGTTTTTAAAAAAAAGTTTTTTTACCTGATATAAATTTTGAAAAGTTATCCTGCATCTTCAAGGCTAAATATTTCATTTCTTATAGGTCTACAATTAATGATAAAGTACTTTGGTACTAGACCATAATTTGAGTGCTTGTATATAACCCCCAGAATGAGCTGTGTAAACTACTATTCCTCATTGTTTCAGCAGTGTCTGTAGGGTATGGTAAACAAGTCAATTTATTACTAGTAATTTGCCCGTGAATGGCACTCGCCAGTCATAGAAGTGCTGACTAAGGCCAGTCGCTCTACTCTGCACTTTACTCTTTTGACAAGTTGCCTGTCAATATGAAGTTAAATGGCAAAATGTTAAAAAGGTTTCAAATCAGGCGGATATCAAACTTGTAAAGAGACACTGACAGCTGTTATTTGCAAACTACCATATGGTTGTTTTGGCTGCATTAAGTTATTTCTTTTGTTTATATGTTGTTTCAGAAAAATATTGAAATGCTCGATTTTATTCCTTAGATGCTTGAATTTGCTTTATTTGAATCTATAAAACTTTATTTTTTACTGACATAGCTGTGCAAAAGGGTGTGTACCAAACACCTAATTTTTTTCCGAAATTTATTTTAACAAATTGGGCTTGCATCTTGGAAGCCAGTATATCTTTGTCATCAGGAAATACAGTATTTACTTTTTGAATATTTTTTACAAAAATGATTTTAAAACAACTTTCTAATTATAGCTATTATTTACAGTAATATTTTAAAAATTAAATAGATACTTTTATAAAATTTTATATCATTCTTTATACTTTACTGATCTATCTTTTTCTTTTTTTAAAAAAAAATGCATATATTTGTGAAATAGGGGGGCTTATTCTTGGTTTCATGGATTAGCTTGTCCCAAGAGATAAGTGCAGTGTTTCAATAGAAGCTAATATTCATTACTTTTTATTCATCATATAGTTTGTATAGCAGCTGTGTTATTGATTGCAATATCAATAAAAGTTGACCATTCATGTGAACTTTCTCATATATAATAGCAATATGTCCATTCTCACAACCCTCTCCTTTACATTCATTGCAAATTTTTGCAACCTGCTTTTGTTCTACTTTTAGAAATTGATGAATAGCCTATTGGCTCAATTCCAACAGTATTAAAAAAATATTGACTTTATTATTATTATTATTATTATTAAAACAAACCTGCATTTACATTTGGTATCCACTATGTATCAAAAACTTCACTCTTGTGAATTTTTTAACTATGAACCATCCTTGGTTCAATTATTTGAAACAATGCATTTGGCTTTTGAACTTTTTATTAATGTGTCATGTTAAATTATGACAGTTTACTTGTGATTTCTTTTGATGTCTCATTTTTATGTTGAAAATCAGCAAAAGCTTAGATGTACTTGATGTGTCAGTAAAATGAAATTGCTGCTACAGTGCAGATTGAAGTTATTTTCACACGGTTAATAATCATTGGTCAAAATTTACTAACTAGTTTGTAGCATACAGATTTGTCAGAGTGAAATCAGAATATAGCTTTAATTGTATTTGGAACAAGAGGATAGAAATTCTCTGAGACTTCGTTTGTTTTAATTCCATGACTTATTCAGCCTAGTATCCTCATCTTTGTCCCTTTTGATAACAACATTGTAGCCAGAGATTGTTCTTTTTTCATAGTTATTATTTATCATTTCCTGTTAAATTTTGGTTGGGACTACTGTTTTGTTAATCTCTAAAACATTTAATTCATTTTCATTGGTTAGTTATTAACGTCCACACATAATTAGCTGTGTGTACTCTGTCACACTAAGAGATGCAACTGATGTAGTAAAAATGTTGAATTTAAAGAATAATATAAAATATATAAAAAGTAACAAACTTTTTAAAAAATCCATTTGTGGTCAACAGAACACTATTCTCTAAGCTCACTGCAATGCAAATCTCTAATGTTTATAAAATGCAATGTGTAACCATATATTTCAATTTTCATATAGGCTGTCATTTTTGACAGCAAGTGTAAATTAGTTCAGTTCTTCCTACCAGCTTTTAATGTTTACAAATCCCAATTTGTGAACATAAAAATAAAAGTATAAAATATATGGATTGTCCAAGCCACTTAACAAGAGTTGATTATAATGATCTGTTCATAGGTCCTAATTTGAAAATCTTTGTTTTCAATGTTCCACTTCCTTGAATATATATGCAAACGGACACACTTCCAGTAATTATACATATAACTTTCTTCTTCTTTATTCATACACTTAATTTTGTGGTGCAAATACCTTTGACAGAAAAAAAATCCAATGACACATTCATGAGTAGGAATATTCCACAACCACACTTGAATATTGGTGATTAGTGCTCCTGTGAACATTTTCCTTGGCTTGACAGTAACTGATCATTCATTTTATCATTCTTATTATTATTCTGCTACTAATCTTGGTAAACTGCTTTAGAGTTCTAAGCTAGCAAACCTACTTTAGAAGTAGAAAAGAATGTGGTTTTATTTTTGTATGCTTTTAAATAATGTTGATAGTTCTGTGTTCTCAGAATGTAAATTCTATTATTATGCATATTTTGTATACAACCAATTAACATTTTTGTCAAAGTTAAGCAGATTCTGGGTGAGAAAGAAAGCTTTGGTGTAAGTGATATGTCTCTTGGCAAATCATCAACAAATCGCTTATTAACATCTACTGAAAACATTTTACTTTATTATTTTTCATAACAGAAAATATTGCATTTACATCCACTCTCATGAAAACTGTTAATCTGTATAATTTTCTATATTCTTCAGTAAGTTGGTCTTGTCCATTATCTTGGGAATACAAATCGGGTCATTGACAGCAATTAGGAACAAGTGTAGAAAGGTGACTGTGGATATGGTTCTTGAAGAATTGATGGAATTTTTTGTTTTGTTTTAGGTACTTATTTACAAGACCGCACTAAAAGGTTTGGAAATTTCCAATATATCACATTAAAGTATTATAAAAAACCAAGATGAAAATAATTATGTAAATACTCAATTATACTAATATCTTATAAATGCCAAAGTAAACTAGTATAATTTATCACACTTTAATTTGTAAATAATTGCCCCCACCTAATTAAACAAGAAAGTAGGTATTTAAGATTTGATTCTATATAGCTGCATAACTAGAACATGAACTTGGAAATTGGATCCCAAAATATTTGCTTTTATATTGACTTCTGAATATTAGAGTATCATATTCTGAAACTGTGTGTGTGGGCTAGGCATTGCGCTCTTGTTCCAGTTCAAATGGTACAAAATTAACTGTTACTATATAACTGATGTTGGAGGCTAACCATCCTAATGACTTGAGATTTCAATCAATATATCTCTTTCTAGCTAATTTTATCTGCAAATTCTGTGTATTCTGACAAAAAGTATTTAATTGATTTTTCATGAGGTAGGACCTAAACTACTGGAAAATTCTGGCCACACTTCCAACACTCACCACAAACATAACAATTATAACATTGGCATCCTGTTCTCCCATAAAAAGTATTGATTGTTTTGGGGTTTTTTCTTCCCCCCTGCCACATCCCCTATCTTTGCTATTTCAGACATCAAAAAGATAATATGAATAAATCAATGATGCTTCTTTTTTGGTTGTAATTGTGTGCCCAACATTTGTTGTGGTTATATTTATATTTGACAGTTGGATTTCTTGGCACACTGTGAATAATCAACTGAATGCTACTCCCACTCTGTAAGAAAGACTTAGTATTTAGCATAGGTAGGAAGAGAATTGAATGTACTTCTGCCAAATGATCATCTAACTGATGACCATAAATACGTACTAGACCACATTGAGCCAGGGTTTTAATCATACACTTGTAAGACCTTGTCAATGCCATTGATACAGAAAAACAAAATGGCCTGTGTATTTTTCTGTAGATTTGATTTCAATTGAATAGCCACTTAATTGGAAGTATCACTAGCTATTTTCTTACTAGGACCTTTTATCATAAAAAACAGCTTTCTCAACCTCATGTTTCCTTTTAAATAATAACAGTAGATTCTATTTTTGTCTACATTATTTCTGAACTGCATGACAGAAAAACTTGTTTTGTGCACAAGTTAATAAAAGGAATCAAAGATGTTTGCTCTAAAAATATTTTATTTGACATTTTGTCACAAAAGGAATGCAAGTTTAAATATCTTCTTTATATAATGAACAGTGATTTTTCTTGGTTCTCTGTCCGTAACACCGAACTCGTCCACTCAAATATTGCTGATAAAAATACCTCCTACACCCCATTTGAAACTATAGACTCTTCCAGGTGAATGAATTCAGTATTTATCTTTTTGTAAAAAATAAAATATCTCATAGAAATCCAAATATATCTTTGAATTTTTTCACTGGGATTAGCAAGTATATCATATGGAGAGAAAAAAAATGGATCAGGATGCAAATTGTATAGTAATGATAAGCAAGCTAATCTTGCTGGTCGTTGTCAATGGGTTCAATCCTCATTGGATCTCCCACCATTGATACCAAAGATAATAGATCATATGGAACAAAACGATGGATCAGGATGCACATTTCTTTCTTTTTTTTCTTCTCTGTCCATAACAATCAACTCTTCTACTTAAAGGTAACAATTTGGCTGATAAATACCCACCATTTGAAACTGGACTTTTCCACTGTAAGGAATTCAGTATTTTGTTTTCCTAGAGATCATCTCATAGAAATTCAATTATATCCATGAATTTTTTCACTGGGATTTACTAGTATTTCATGAAGACTTGAAAGTATCACCCGCTAAAAGTAATCCAAAACTGCCTTTTTGTAAAATGTCTATAAGACCTGTTCTGATTTTCTAGCCTAAGCCACTGTCTTGTTCTTGTAGCAATTGCTTACAACATGACTTTATATATTTAAGAAAACGTCTATTAATCATCTCTTATCCTCAAATACTGAAATAAGATTTTCCTTGGGTATTGCATCTGGTAAAATGTGGTTTGCATTTTATGATCCTATAAACAAACAAAAATATGCAGTTTTAAGAAATAGGAGTTGAACATTCTTACATTGCAATCTTTGTTTACTTGGGCAAGGTGTAATGGCCTGCTAGTTTTAAGTCAAAATATTTGTTAATATTGAAGCAGATATCAGTACACCATCTAATTTATAAAGAAAATATGCAAAACAAGCAAATTTTTGAAGCTGAAAAAGTTGTTAAAATAGATGTTGGCTGTTTTTAGTCAAAGTAATTGCATATTAAACAAATACTTCATAGTTTAAGACAGTTTTTCTTCTAAGAGTGTCATGTGTCTAAGATGTTAGTGCTGGGAATTATATCATTGCTGTTTTAGTTTTATTACTCAGGTTAACAAATTAAAACGCTTGCTTGAGTAGTTAGACCTGATCATGTGTAGGCAAATGTCTTAAAAATGGATGTTATTTCAGACTAATATATGCAAAGTATTCATTGTTTTATATGAAGCATCTACCGTAGGATGGGCGAACTAACCCAAATATGGTTCTGAAAAAATGAGTTCCAAAGTTTGGTGACTTTAAAAACTGCATACCGACCACATTTTTTGGATTGATTTTCATAAAAATTTGTAATGATACTTCAGCATATTGTGTAGAATATGACTATCAATGTTTTTACATATTACAGAAAAATCACCAAATATTGTGCATTAGCACAATTATAAATTCAGTATTTATGTGCAACATTTGACATTTTAAGAACAGTTAATGTGAAGCCTTGTTTGACAATAATTATTGACTAAGCCTGGTCTAGTTTATCAGGTATATTGCTTACTTGATTAGTTTATGAACTTGTAACTTTGGTACCCAAGTTGCATGTATTTCTAAAAGTTGAAAAAATTAGTACCAAGAAAATGGTTGAAATGGTGCATTGTAGCCAGTTCAAGGATAACTCTGTGCATGATGACTCTTCGCATCTCAGCATAAGGTCCAACAAAAACAAACTGGAATTAAAACAATTTATTGAGATACAAAAATTAAAACTCTTTTTAGTTCAATTATTTTAGTGAACTGATTTACTTCTGTGTTATATTTTGATAATTTGTAGTTCACAGGAACAATGGAGTGAAAACTGGTTATTACAATAAATCAAATTACTTTTTACTACATTTTATTGCTGGAGGAGTTTGTAAACAAACTCTAAAACTATTTATTACAAAAAAAACATACTATAGAGTTGTTTACAAACTCGTTCTGCAATAAAATGTAGTACTGCAAACTAAAAAGTAATTTTATTTATTGTAATAAAGTGTCCACTCCATTGTTTGTTCCTGTGAACTATAAGTTATTAAATAATTAATAATTAAATAATTCAACTCAAAAAATAATTTAAATTTTTGTATCTCAAATTGTTTTAATTCCATAGTTTATTTAGTTGGTTCTTGCGCTGATTTATTTAGCAGTCATGCCCAGGGTAGTCAGTGTTCAGTTTTCATGCTGGGTAGTCTTGCATGGAGAAGTCGGGTTACGATTGTAGCCAGAGGTATAAATTAACCCCCCCCCACCAAAAAAAAAAAAAACAACAGTTTGATCTCTTATTAGGGCAAAGACCCCATTCGGCCTTCTGCAGGACTATTTGGTAAACCTGCCCATAGGGTGGGTTTTCAGCTAGTTAATGTAAATTTGATAAAGGCATACTGAGACAAATGTCTGCTTAGAACCAGTTTGAATTTAAAAATAAGATAAAGACTATATGGTACATTTTAAACCAGAAATTGAAAAATTTGTTCTGTTCATTTTTAGAGATCTAATTAAATTATACATCAAGGCACAGGATTCTTGACATATATATAAGTGCTATCTGAAAGGACACTTTTTAAAAAAAAATATATACATTTTGAAGTGATTGATAACTTGTATGAATGACATTTGTTATAAGTGAGCCAAAGTTTATTTCAAACTAATTACTGTTGAGCAATAAGAGACCTGTTTAACATCAGAAATAGTAACTATTTCCCCCATAATGACATTATTTTCGAGTTAAATGTCTACACTTTTTTGGGGGTATGAACATACACTTTTGAACCAACCATTGACACCCTATTTTAAAAGCGTGATAACAAAAATGTAAAATTTGCTCTTATGTGTGTGTTTCTTGTTGGAAACAAAATAACTAAAATGTTTATTTTTTACTTTTTTATAATGTAGCATTTGACTGGTTTAAAGTCTGCTAACATTTGTCAGCATTGCATCAATCATTCTGCCATTTTGATGGCTGCCAATTTAAAATTTCAAACCTCTTTAATTAATTGTCAGAAAAAGATAATTTGAGGAAAAATAATTAATTTTATGATGGCTCAGCTGAACTTTGAGAAAATTTCACTACTTTTTGGTAAAGAAAACATGAAAAATACTTTTATTTATTTAAACTGGAGGGGGGGTGCAATTATCAACACTATTCAAAAGTCGAAGTGGGTGGTGCTAGGTTTGTTTATACTAATCAGCTGATGACAGATTGAGTCATTTAGCCAGTAAAAGTTGCTGACAGCTGAAGCTACTTAAATAACTATTGATCTGTCATGAAAGAAATAAATAGGCTTTCACAAAGAATGACATTAATAGAAACAAACTATAATTTAGCAAAGTATGTAATAGGAAAATCAACATTAAATTTGTATACTATCAAAAACGGTTTTTTCCCCACCCACAACTACAAGAAAAATTGCTCAAATCACCTATGTTATACTAATGGAAATAAAACCTATAATCTATTTAAAATTTATTTTTGTTGCAATAATAACCTTTTCTATTTATTAAAGTAAACAGAATTTATTTTTCTAGGGAATTCTATCTTTTTATTAAAAAAAAATATCTGAAAATAAGCATGATTTATAAAAATGAAAAGATCAAATTAATTAGATGGGTGTATTCATATGAAAGAAAATAACAAATTTTCTTCCAAATTATTTAATACAAGATTAAATACCTGCCCTAATGGGTGAGATAATTGCTGTGAAAAAAAAAAAGAATTAATAAAATAGATGGAAATCAAATAATATTTAATTTTTTAAAAGGTGATAATTGTGGCTTTTTAGAGGTTTTTGTTTTTCACAATCTTGAAAAATGTACATACACACCACTTAAAATGAACAGTCATTCATCCTCTTATTTCAGCCTCTGTATGAGCGATATCAAAGTACCCACAGTTAGCGAGATAAAGCATATCTCCTTTTACTCTCCCCTCCTCTCTATGAATGATACAAAGTCCCCACTCTGCACTCAACTAATTTGCTAAAAACCTTTCCCGGAGTCACATTGGTACACACAGATATTTTCATGCGGTTATGTTGTGTAGTTTTTGCAGTAGGCTGTCACAGACAGATGGACAGACTTACTTTTGGTGAATTATAAGATTTACAAAATGAAACTCCTTATAAATAACTTATTTAGCGAAGAAAGTTTTATTGAAATCTATTAATTAGCTAATTTCAAGTAGACTTTTAAAATCTGTTTAATGCAAATTACTGTTACATATTTACTATATAGTAGTTCTATAGTACACAATGTTTATCAATGTTCTCCACTGTTTCTTTTACTAATAGCACAGATTATGATAAAATTAACTTTTATACAGGTTCAGTTTATTTTTCTCTTGAGTGTTATTTTGCTGCCAAAGTTGTATGTTCATACTTAACTTATATCAGTATATTGTAAGTGTTTTTCTGAGTGTTGGCTAAGAACATACTCTATATACTCATGTATAAGTTTAATTTTAAGATCAAATTTTGGAAAAAAATGGTGAGTTATATTTAGTTTCATTAGGTTGAAATCTGTGCATGACTGGAAGGGCTAGGAGCAACTGTTGACTTTAGACATGAAACATGTTTAAGAGTTACTCCTAGTAAATGGGGTCATAAAATATGTACCAACTAGTAATGAAAAGACATGCCATGTCTTCAGTCAAATTTTTAGCATAGGCTAGTTTATTATATGGTGTTTATTAGTTCTAGTTAAAATACTGTTTATTACCATGACATTCTACTCTTACTGTGCTTAACTTAATACATTCATGGAAATGTCATTGTCTTACTAAAATGATAGTCAAATTGCAATGAAAAGTAGGATGAAATTAGGCAAGAAATGATCGACTTTTTCTGTTCCAAAGATTTTAGTATAACATGCTGGAAACTGCTAACAAAGAAACCTTGTATATTACAATAATAATCTATCCTAATTGACTAATAAATATTTGACTCAAAATATATCCCAGTTTCATAGTGTAAAGGGATATTATAATGGTAAGCATTTTGCCTTGGGTGCTCAATGCTTTTGATTCACTAATCATTGGATTACAAACATCTTGTAATGCAAATTGCCTGAAGTGGTTGAAACAATTTTTCTCCCAGAAAATTGCATATTATCCCAAGAAAACAGTTCCATACGAAAGATATTACATTGGGCAGGTTTTAAACTCTATTTCCAAAGAGTTCCGTGAATCTGGAAGCAAAAAACGATTTTTATGGTCTGGTCAAAAACGAATGTCCACAATTTTAAAGTACGGAAGCCTAAAGAGGAAAAATAGAAGTTGCATTTTCGTTTTTCTCAATGACTATAAACTCAATGGTAATATTCTTATTTTTATTTTTTCTACAATAAATACATTTATACTAATATCTATACGTAAACAATCCTGTATGTTTGTGGCCCTATTAAAACATAAACAAAAAGTAATCCGGTGAAGATTTTAACTTATTTTACATTCTGGCTGTAGCATGTTTACGTTTTTCTTGTCGAAGGTCTGATAGAGGAACATGCCAGAAACTTGCTCCATAGGGCTGGTTTTCAGCTAGTTTCTATAGTCATGGATGGAAATTTAAAGCTTTTTATCTAATGTTTTAATTTTTAAAAATACATTAAAATGTCTCATTTCTTTCACCTTTGTTTTATATAATTGAAAACTTGATTTTGCAACGTCACACAATGATATAATTTAAACATTTGTCTTGTAAAAATTCTATCTAAAATGTTGTAAACATCTGGCTTTGATTTGATAATACAAATGTGCTTTTCAGTGTTGCCTCTATCCCAGGTGCCCAACCTTTTCGAGTCATTCCCCACTTTTACCAATAAGATTATTAGTATTCCACCCCCCTTCCACTTATTAAGTTGCAACAAAGAATAATTTCAAATTATAACTTTATTTTGCATATAATTAGATGGCTTTATACTAAGAATTAGTTTAATTTTATAATTGTACATCTGCTGCCGTGTATTTGTTACTCAAAGAAATCAAGCAAAAATAATTAGAACACATTTAAAATGAAATGGTTCTTTGAACGATTGAACTCCTTCTTGTTTGTGTTGTAAACATAACGTTTCAGCTGATCCATTCTTCAGAAGAACCATTTGAATGTTAATGACCCTTCTTAAAAGTAGAAGAAATATCATTTAAAATTCCAATTTATTAAAAAGAAAATAAGAATTCTGCTATTGTAACTGATCATCAATGTGATTTCTGCAGGGTTTTTTTAAAGTTTTTTTTTATTTATTTTATTTATTTTTTTTTTGCTACTAGTTTTTCGATTTGTAGATCTATTACTGAGAGCACATCTTAAATCATTCTCAACTTGGAGCTTATTTCGATAGATAGAAGTGCAGAAACCCTATTTCTAGACTGTACTTTTATTTTTACCTAATAGCCATATTCCCTGTTGGTACCCACTGCTATATCCTAAATTACTTCATCTCTGTCTCGGGACATTTATTTGGAGTTTACAATACTCAAACTATAATGCTATTTACTGAAAAAAAAATGGTAATTGTTTGGAATAGGTTCGTCCAGATTTTTTAAAGGGTCTAACTTCAGTAGACATGATTGTTTATGCTGTTTCTAACTGGAACAAATGAAAGCAAATAACTTGACCATTTAAAAGGGTTAGTGTTTGGGTTACAGTTAACAAAAGATTTTTTTTTTTTTTTTTTTTCCATATTATAATTTTTCTTTATCATTTCTCCACACAAACCTGTGTAAATAAAAAGTAAAGTTTCCTATTTGTTCCAAATTGTCTGCATAATATATGCTTTACGCGCATCCATCATGTACAGCGTCTATACTGGTTATCTCCCTTTCATAATCTTGATGAACCTATTCCAAATAATAACCAAAAGAACTACTTAATTGAATGTGCTTTCGCTTGTACCAGTAAAATCTAAATTATTAGATTAAAAAGTTCAACCGGGGTAATCCGTTTTGTAGTTCCCTTATTTTGTTCTATCTTTCATAATGGTGATTGTATCTTGCAATTTAAGGTGTTGATATTGTTTATGTTATATAAATCTTTCATTTTGTTTGTGCATTAAATTAGCCAGCAGTGTAATCAAAACTTTTTCATTTATTTATTTTTTTTAACAAGCCTCCTTTGAATATTCCTAATATAAGTAGATTTATATATGTTTAATGTTTCTATTAAATGAAGTAGTGTTAGACATTTTGAACATATCTGTAAATAAGCAATTTATATATTTACTAGCATAGAACCCATCAAAAATGTATTATGGTAACAAATATACAGATTTTGGATCTTTAGGTAAATTCAAACCAAAAGCAGGAACAATGTTAGTTTTAGCGTTTGTGTCTTAGTTTAGTAGATTTTTGTGTTTTATGTATCTTTAAATTTGCAGCGTTAAGAGGATAAAATATATTACTGATTTTTAGTTACAAAAAGTGGGGTTCGCATTATATTCGAGGTTGCATTGTACTCTAGTAAATCAGTAATAAATATTTGGTAATTTTAGCCCATTGTATGCTTTTTCAATCCATCCATAATTTGCTTGTCAAAGTGATCTATGATTTCTGGTTACATATTTTCGTTTTTTGTTTTCTTTAAATTAGGACGTCTGTCTAGCGACTTTCACTGCTTCCTCCTACCTAACATGACTGGCGATACTTCACGCTTGAAATCCTAATTCATTTCATCTCTGTAACAATGGCTCATGTGTATGTCATCAGTCTATCAAGATCTATGTTGGGCGATCGAATCGCAGTAGTGTTTCTTTATTTTATATATCAGTTTAGAATAAAGTGACAATGGTATTTATATAGTTAGATTTAAAATTACATTTGTGTTTAGTTTTCATACTTCTTTACATTGCAAATCTTTTCTCTTTTCTCTGCAGATACCTTGACAATATAGAAGCCTTAATCAAGAATAGCCGGCACTTACAGCACTTTGCCCTTGGCTGTGTGGAAGAGCTTTTAGAGCATTCCAATGTAATCGTCAACCTGTTAACTCAACACCATGCATCCACACTGCAGTCGCTGCATCTGGCCAGTGTAAAAGAAGACTCTGAGAGTTATGGCATCATTGATCTAAATGCAAATGACTTTTGTCACTTTACAGCACTCCACAGTCTAAGTCTTGACTATGACTATCTGACCAATGATCTACTAAACATTTTTCTTGACCCAAAGAAGACCAAACTGGAAGTCCTGGTCATCAACGTCCATGGCATTGATGCTGACCATGAAGTGATCACAAATGAAACTTGGCGCCGGCTACGCAACCATTCGCCCAACCTAGAAGTGACCTTAAATCTGATTCACTCCTTTGAAGGCGTTGCCGTACTCCTTGATATCCTCCAGCCTTCAATGCCTCTTGCCAAGTTCCGGCAGATGTTCTGCTCCAATATTAATATTGCATCCATCAGTTTTATATCGTCTCACTACAATAACACCCTGAAGGAAATACACATCATTGATGGCTTCATTAATGGGGACCCCAACATCTATGAAATTGAAGCTGATGAAGATCCGTTTGTGATGCTTGCTTGGCGTTGTCCTAAACTGGAACATTTCACATTAATTGGTATATTACTCTTTTTTTCTTCTCCTTCTTCTACCTCTGGTTTGCTTTATTTGAAATCTTTTTTACTTTCAAGTTTTAGTAAAAAAAACAATTATTTTATTTTATTTCTTTTATTAAATGATGTATTGTAAACAATTTTTATTAATTTTTGACTTCTATTTACATTCATCCTAATTTTTAGTTTTTGTCTTTTTGTTTGTTTTTTTTTAAAATCACAATTTAACTAAGGCTGGTCTGTACGGCAGTATTTTTATTTAGACAAAAGTATTATTTCGACTTTTAATAAATGATGTCAGATTATAATTTACTTATTTATTTACAAGATTATAAAAAAATATGTGAACTATAACAATAAATTATTTATTTACAAGATTACAATTTATCTGAAATATTACAGACTTTCCATAGTTAATCATTCTGAAATATGTGATACATAACAATATGAAACATTTTAATTAAAGATATAATGTTGTGTAAGTGTTAAAATGAATTTCACAAAAATGCATTTTCTGGGCTCCTCTTTCATTTGTTCTCACCACAGAAATTCGCTAAAATAGGATGAAGCATCTCTTCCTCAGTACCAAACATTCTTTTTATTTTAGATTTTAGGCGAGACCACCTACACTCAATATTTTGAGTGTGTATCTCCCTATTACTCGGGTCTACAAAATTTTGAGATTCGCGATCACATTGTACTCGAGTTTGAGTAAATAGAAATACTGTGTAAGTACGAAAGTAAAAAATGTTAGCTTCTTTAGTGGTGATCGGTCAAATCAGTCCTTATGATGCGACCAATTTTTGATTAACCCCATTCCCAATAAGCGGGGAGCAATCTTAGGTTTTTCATGTTATCTCCCTTTTAATTTAGATTGCATACAAAAAAAAGTTGTTTTTTGTAGTGTATAAAAAAACATTTTAAGCTTTATTTCTTTTTTATTGCTTACTGGAATCTTTTCGTGTTCAAACACCAAGGAAAAGCATTATTGAATTAGAAAAGAGAAGGTGACAGTGAAATAGATGAATGAAAAATAAAATAAATAAATAAAAATGTCTAAATGAATAAATATACGTAGGTCTGGTGGTAATAATTTGTTTTGATTGGGTTTCGTCTTTCACCATTTGTGATGTAAATAGTTTTACATTTTGAAAGAGATAAACATAGGTAAGCTTTTACTGTAGTCAGAATGAGTTAAATGACTTGGAAAACTGTCCTGTCTCTCGTTTTTTAAACATACTGCAGTGACGTCATGTTGGCTTTTAAAAAGTTTCGGATTTTGGAAGATTTCAGGGTTTTTTTTTTTTTAGTTTCGGATAAAGGATACTTAATCTGTACTTATTTTGATATTAGTATTTGTTCAGTCCTACATACTAACTCCAAGAGAAACTCCTATGTAATACAGTCAAGTTTTAATACAATAATTGTTCTAACTTCAATCAAATAGGGGATAAAATATGTATTACTATCACTTCTGTGTTTGAAGAGATCCAATGAAGCCTGTGGAAGTTTTTCAAATTGTTTTCTTTTAAAAAAATCAGTTTACTTTTCATTCTTTATTGGTATTAATGTGTAAACTTGCTTTCTGTTGTGTTCTTTCAGTAAACTTACATAAATGGAGACAAATGGAAAGAATTAGCATTTTATTCAAAACACATTTAAAAGAAAATTCCTGTGTTGCTACTTGTTTCAGATTTTTCTTTAGTGATTTGTTTCTTTAAGACTTTTGGTAGATATAATTTGTGATTATAAAAGATTCTTGCTTAACTTGCAAGCAATATGTTCCTGCTTATGCTACTTTCAGGATATCAAGCTTGTGATGATGATATGGTGGCTATAGCTAGGTTACGTGGCCAACAGTTAAAGACTTTTGACATTCCTGCCAACTGCATCTATAGTCTTCACGAGGAAGAGGAAGTTGCATGGCTTAAATTTGGCTCTTTTGATGGAGAGTTTTTCCAGAAGGTGAGTTTTTCTTATCTTACATTTTGTACTGTTCAAATTTTCAAAGGAATACAATAACTAATGATTGCTATTTTAAGAAGAAAAAGATATTAATTGAAAAAGAAATAATACTAAACCCTAACCCTAAACTGTTTCATATATTTTTAAATTTAAATATTTTATTTTTAAATTTTGATACTTGTACAAATGTAAATGAGATATCTTAGCTGATAAATTTATGGCAGTTTTTTTAAAAAGTTGAATTGAGTAATGAAGGAAAATAATATAAAGTTGTAACATTTCTTGATTTTAATGAAAGTAAGAAAAACATTTTAACAACTTTATTGTTCTAGCAAAAATATTATTTTCATTACTACAATTTCTCATTTCTTTCAATTTACACAAGCAGAAATCTAGATTTAATACTGCATACTTTTGAAACATGTTATCTTGTCATAAAATATCATTTTGTTCATTCAGCTATTTCTATGATAGAATATACACATTTGTTTAAATTTTGTTAGTGTGTATAAGTAAAATATTTGTACCATATTTCTCTGTATGACATGATTCTTGTATAATACGAGTACTAGATATGGTGGAAAATAGGTATAGAATTGTAACCTCTTGTATAACACGGGTACTTGATTTGGCACTACAGTTTGGCAGTCCCATGTTTTTCTGCTTCTATGTTCCAAATGTATATGTGTGTGTGTGTGTGTGTGTGTGTATATATATATGTATATGTATGTGTGTGTGTGTGTGTGTGTGTCATCAAATGGGCTTAATTTTAGTAATGTATAAAAAAAGTTTTGTGTACATTCGAGTATTGTACAATCAGCCCACCATATTTTTGCTCAGATTTGAGTACAAAATCTTTTGTGTTATACACAAAGAAATATGGTAGGTCTTTGGATTTAGTGAAAAGGATTAGTCTATGATTGTATTTAGAAATTGAAATTTGGTAATAGGTTAAGAACAAAAGTCACACCAATTTCAAAATCAAATTTTCTGTCTTTAACTTTCTGTAGTACAAAATGCTTGGTGAGACAGCACTGTTGATGCACACTTGTTAGCACTTGGCAAATTATATAATTTAGCTATAGCAATTGAAACCTGATCCTAAAAACAGTAGCATTATGTATACATTCATGATATAACCCTATTTTAGCCCGAAAGAAAGATACTTTGTTTTTATCATGCACACACAAAATTATTGTTGGATAATATTTACTGCAACGTTGTTTGTTTCTTTATTTATTGTATTTTTTTAACTTAGATAATTTGAAAGCTTGTATACATTTTTCAGTCATTTCAGATATAAAATGTGTAATGTGCACTGCATGGTATTGTACTATATTTTACTAGAAGATTCATTTGTCTGAATTTCTGAGATGAAAAATATTATTATACACTAATTTATTTGAACTTGTTGACATTCTGTGCACAAACATACTTCCAGTTGGTGTCAGACATATATCAGCAGGAAGTCATGGCTATGGGAAAACTGGTGGATAATAGACGATTCATATTATAAAATTGATTTTACATATTTTTGTTTTGGAATAAATGCTTTCAGATCAAGGATATTTAATTACTAAAGACATTTTTAAAAAATCCTACTTATGCTATATAATTCCAAATTTCTCAATTGGCATTCTGTTATGGTTGAGGACCTATGTTAGAATTTGCGACCTCTAAGTACATTGCGGAAAATGATGCAATAATTATTTTATGTTTAAATCCATCAGTATAGAATGAATGACTATTTGTTACAAATAGAAATAAGTTTAGAAAAGGATTTTTCCTTTTTGTAGTATATTTTCTACCACATCCCCAGGTAGTAAATGACTATGAAAATATTTACTAAAGCTATCAGTTACTAATGTAGAAATATGAAATTTTAAAAGCTACTAAAGTTGTACTTCTTTCTGCCTCTCCTATGTTTTGAAATTATTTTTGTTTTACCAGGTATCTGAAAGCCTTGGCCGTGACTGGCTACCACTGAAGAATAGCCAGCTTCCTGCTGCTGTGTTAGATGCACAGGCAGATGCAGAACCTGCCTACATGCATATTCTTTTGGATGACCAAGCATGGAAAGGCAGGAACCAACGTTAACTATGACAAGAAAAGAGGAGGAGGAGAAGGAAGAAGAAAAAGAGATAGAAGCTTATCTCAGTTATCTCCCCAATGCTATTCTGTGATTAATTCCTCTTCCTCCTCTCAACTACAACTCCAGTAGGGAAAACTTCTAAGAGATTCTGTCACTGGAAGAGTAAAAGAATGAAAGAATGAAAGTGAAATTACAAACAACTGAACTAAACAGAACAGAACACATTTTTAGTCCTAGTTCTCTATTGTAACATTTTTGATTACTTGTGGTTTTCAATGTGCTTTGTTGTTGCCCTTGTATGGTGCTGGGTTCTCCAACTGCTTCTAATCGTTGTATATTTCTTTTGTCCATACTGAATCTAGGGCTCTCTCTAGGCTGACCTTTTTTCTTTTCTCCCCCCCCCCCTTTCTGCTTCTTAAAACCAGAAGTAATTTTTGGTCATGTATTTATATAACCTTATTTTTTAATGGTCAGTTTTCATTTTTTTTTTATTTATTTGCCCCAATATCGTTTTCTTTTTTCTTCTTTTAATCCAGGCCCAAAGGCCGGGCTGGATGACGGGTAGATAATGATCATAGACCACAAGTACTCCAGCCATGATGCAATTTTTATGTGTGCATGTATCTATATAACTATATATGTTTCTCTGCGTGTAAGCAACTCCATTTAAAGCAAAAACTCCAGCCACTTTATTGCTAGTTTTGCCTAACCACTTAAAGCAGGAGTTCTTTCTCTTTTTTTCATACCAGAATACTCAACACGCACGCACTTATTTAGTTTTAAAGAAAATTTCTTTTAAGATCAAAATTTTTACCTGCACACTACTTGAAATGGGCTGATCATTTTTTTTTTTTTTTTTTTTTTTTTTTTTTCACTTTCTATTAATATTATCTACGTTTTAAAATCTGCCTCTTTCCAATCACTCAGACTTAAATTTTTGTATATAATATTATCATTCTCTCAAAATCTTTTGGTTGTTCATTGGTTCAGTAGCATGGTTCATTTGATGGTGACTTCTGTCACCAGCCATGTTAAGGAATGTATTTTATGTTTGAGTCAAAGTGCAGCTATATACATCTTGGACAAGTCCTTTGACTTCTCTGCTCAGTACATACCAAACATGCAATTGTTTCGTGATATATGCATCTACTATTGTCATTTTAATCTAATCAATCGTATGCTAAATTATGTAAGCCTTTTTATCCGTACTATTTTATTGCTTCAAATAATTTGTTTTCATGTTTGTTTGGTTTTTTTTTTTTTTTTTTTTTTGGTTTTTTTTCCTCTCTAATAATTAGTAAGATTTATTAGTGATTATTTTCCTATCGATTTGGGTTTCTGAAACTTGTGGCATTATCAGATTCTTTGCCTGATCTGTTGGCCCTTTCTTTGTTTCTTGGGAGCCTAGGCTTTTATTTGTGTCATCACTCCACCTCTAGGCTCCTCTCTAGCAACTACCTACCTCAAGATATACGTGGATGTATAATATATTATTACTTGCTAAACACATGCATACAATACGCATACACACATAAATGAATAATATCTCTGCTATCAGAAGTGAAATTCCAATGGGTTGCTCTATCGGCAGCTACAAATGTAACACTCTGAGTAACTAGTTTGCATGGGCAGATATTTTTCAGCTATTGGCTGAACCATCTTACTTCAAAAGGAAGAATATATACTTGTCTGCTTTTATGTTCATTTTGTTTTATATGAACCTTTTTTTTATATACATATAAACTTGCTTTTATTAACAGCAAAACACTTACTTATGCAGTGAAATTTTGAATCCTTATTTTTGTAATAAAAAGAAAAATGAGGGAAAAAAAAATCGAACCAACATTTCTGTTCTGTTGCTGACATATAAATTTGTATTACCTCCTGCATCCTTCCAGATTTTTTAAATAACTCTTTAGTATTGTTGTTAGGCAGGATTGACAGACACCATTGGATCTTGCACCAACTACTTCATAGCAGCTAGTGTTGACTTTTATTTCTTTGTTATAATGGCTGTGGTGAGTAAAGTCTCCACCACAATCTTTTACTTCTATGCTTTTTGCTGCTTACTACAATCAGTGGCTATTGAAGGAAACAATTAAGTTTTACTGTATATATCTATGTAGATAAGAATACATTAGGTAATATTTACTTGAAGTTGGCATATATATATATATACAACATGCTGTATTTGTTATTTAAGCTCCTGACCACGTGTTGAGTCTAGTGTTGGTTTAAACATAAGATTGATCTGAATACCCACTGTGCTAACTATAAAGAAAAAATTATGGATTCCAGTTATCCTGTAGGCTTCAAGAATATCTGCTCTCTTTCTTCTGAATGTCAGAGTTGGTAGATTCAATACATAGAGCTGTTGGCAGTAGGGAAGATTTCCTACCTCTGGCACTAGTTTTGTAGCTTTTCTCTGTAAAATCCTAGTCATACTGGAATTCTTGTAATCCAAAGGAAAAACATTAGCCACTCAGTTCAGTAATAGTGACTTTGATATCTTTAGTGTGAACTTTAAAGCCTGCCTTTTCTAATAATCTTTGATATGAATTGAGCCATCTGGGTGGTGCATATAATTTCTATAGGTTGTTGTGACTGAGATGCATCACTTTGCACTTGTCTGAGTGGAAGCTCATTTGCATCCGTTAAGTCCAATCCTCTAAGAGACCTAGATCTGTTTGAAGCATGGCTGGTGAAAATTCAGATAACATGAAAGCCAACAATTTAGTATCATCTGCAAACATTTCTACAAATGCATTAATAAGTCCAGGCATATCATTAACAAATGGTGTAAACAAGATTAGACCGAGAATCCCTGCAGTATACCACTAAGTACTGGTTTCCTTTCTGATAGTTTACTGTTGGCTCTTACTCGCTCTGTGTGGTTATTTAGGAAAGTAGCTATCCATTTTATTGCTTTACCAGTTACTCAGAGGTTTTCAACCTGTTTCAGGTGCTGATGAGGCACATGGTTGAAGGCCTTCTGATAGTCTAAAAATAGGATATCAACTGGGATATTGTGACCAAGTGCTTCAATCCAATCAAATTTGTTGTAACACTCTTTCATTTGCTAAGACCAAGTTGTTCTTTGCAACCTTGGTTATTAGTTTTTATTATGGATTTTATCCTCTGCTGCCAGATCTTCAATTGTTTTACATACCACAGGGGTGAGGCTTACTGGTCTGTAATTTTTAGCAAGATTTCTGTTTCCTCTCTTGTATATATGGGTGTAATAATTGCTTCTCTCCATTGGTCTGGTGGTAATTCACGTGTGACAACAGTCTTCTGATATATCAGAGTCAAAGGGTTAGATAAAACCTCTGCCAACTCTTGCATAACTCTATGATGAAATTCTTCATCTCCCAGGAAATTTATCTGATTTGAGACTTTTAAGTTTTTTTAAGGACTCCATCATGAGTTATGTTGACAGTTTAGATTGGCTCTGTCAGAAGAGGTTTCTACTCCAAAACTGGCATATTAGCTGTGCTTGTTTTATAGTCTATGTAGATGTGTTGCACACAGTATGCATTTTGTGAGTTTCTTTGTGTTGGTGCTTTTTTTAAGGATATCTTTCCGATTTCTTTTTTTTGGGGTTTCCCATGAATAGCTTCAGCAGTCTTAGCTTAGTATCATCCTGCTTACCTAACCTCTGAACTTCTACAATATCTGCTTCAACTTCCATTTCTATTCTAAGGATCAGCTTTACTGCTTCTTTGTCTTCTTCATTTGAGTTTCTTGAACACCTGAAGCTATGAGAATTAGTTTTATTGCATCCATACATGGAATGATTGGCTGATCAATCATCGGACCTTTGTGGAGGGACACCTGACCAGCTCTGGCAAACAAGTTCCAAAAATAGTGCTATGGAAGAAATCTTTAGACAGATCCACCCAAGGTTGATTATTCCTGAGGTTTTTCACTTCAACTTATAAAAATAATCCCACTCTTGACTTCAACAAAGAATACAAATATATAGTTAGGCCAGCCTAAAGGTCTTATTGTATCTTTTAACAATAGCTGCTGCTGATGTTTACACCAGTAACTGAACTGATTCTTCTATCAATTATCCATTAACTCTGTTTTTATAACTAAGTTAGTGTATTATTTTTATCTCCTTTATTTATTTTTATGATTTTTTTGTCTCTTTTGCTCTTGCCAAGTATTTAAATTTCTTTAGGTATGCAAATTTGAAGACTTTTGCTATTCTGTTTTAGTTTGTAATTAAGAGGAAAAAATAACCTTCCAGTTGATAAATGATGGGTTAATATTAAATGCTGTCTGATATTTGATGGCTTGGAAAATCTTGTGTATGCTTATTTCCTTTAGTTGACAATCTGCAATGGCATAGAAAAATTATAATTTCAGTTCATCTGGAGCCTTTTCTTATTTTCTTAAGATTTTAATAACCTTTTTATTGTTTGTGCTAAGAAAAGACTATATTACAGAAGGTTGTCTGCCATTAAAAAAGCCATAGTGCAAGGCAAAATTAAACTTGAGAATCGAAAACTTTATTTATATGCTGCCACATATTCTATCATTGTGGTGCCACGTATATCTGTCTGTGGCAGTAACTAGCTTTCACTTGTAATTCTTACAAATTTTTTTTTTTTTTCATTTTCCTTTCTATTTACAAACTTATTTACTTTTACTCTTTTATTTGCACTAGGGTAGATGTTGTGGTTCTTTTTGGTTAATTGAGTCTTTAACCACTCCTGTTGTTAACATGGTAGAAGTGAGCCGTCTGAACCTTGGACAAGTGTTTTGTATGTGTCTGATGCCATCAATGCATTTGTCTACTTGTAAAATCTATTATCAAGTATGTGTTTTTTTTTCGTTTTTTTTTTTGTTTTTTTTTTTTTTCTTTATTTAAGGTCATCTATTTCATTTCTCTACTGAATGTTCTCATTTAATCCTGTATACATTTGTAGATTTTTCCCCTAATTTTAACTTTTTCAACGATTGAAAATATTTTGATTTATTTACAAATTTTTCAGATAACATCTAAATAGTGAATGAGTGATGGTAGAGGCAGATATTTTTTTTTTATCTTTGCTATCTCCTATTTTAAAGTCTTGATGTCTGAAGATTCATTCTGTGTCATGGACATATCTTAGTAGTGTTGCTTACTGAATAACACTAATTTGCTGGTCGTCTTGTGTGTCTCATTTTTTGCTTATCCTATGAAAAAACCAAGTTCCCATCATTGCTGTTACGTCAAGCTTATATGTGACTACTCTCTCACCACCAAGAAAATCTGCAGATTGAAAAATCAGAATTTAGCTGTGATAACAACTGGAGAGTATATACTTTATTTTTATTTTTATTTGATTTAAAAAAAAAAAAAAAAAAACATTTATCATGTATGGGTCTCAGATTTTTAAAATCTATTTTGTGAGAGGCTGTTGATAGGGTGTTGTGCTCTGGTAAGTCCAAAATCCATGACTAAACAGCTGTGGACATTTTGAAAATTTTACAATTCTTTTATCTTGTGTGTATGTATATACATATATGTATGTATAATGTTTGTTTTAATGTCTCTATCATTACTGCTCTGTACAAAGGAATTTGATGAAAAGCTCTGATTCTAAATAGCTCACTTGGTTTGAAATCACAATGTACCAAGTTTGAAATTTATTATGATTGTTGTAGCTTTTTATACTTCCGGGATTGGTATGTACCAGTGATATATTGGGCAGAGCCATCAAACAACCAAGGATAGGATGACCTTCACTTTTGGTTTGAAGGCAAAAGATTTTAGCTAGCTCTGAACATGCCCAATTAAATGATCTGAGAAATATGTTACTGCTGCCTTTTGAAAAATGATATTTATCTTAATGTTAGCTATTATCAGTATTTTGGATGACTTGTGTGTTTTAACAGTAACAACCTTATTTTTCCAAGTGCCTAATTATCCCCCCCTTCTAATCTTATAGAAATCGATTAGATGTACCTTTTGACATAAATGAATTCGTTGGTTATAGTTTATTTGTGGTGATTAGCATTTTTTATGTTGACAAAGATTTATTTACTGCAATATGTTGTGCTTGTCAATTTTCTTCTGATTCGATCTTGTTTGCAACACCTGAATATACTGCAAGAAAAGCTGGATGTCTAATACATTTTTTTC